>JAYGGG010000519.1:0-25010 GCA_036346245.1 Bonia amplexicaulis | reverse complement strand
ATTAGACATCTGCTTTCCTTGATGATGACAACCATTATTTTGAATTCTACGATGTTTTGAGGCTAAATTGTTGGCTTACGCACAAAGAATAATTGACGAATTGCAGAGTACTTCGTGCTTCTTGGGCCTTGACTGGATCTATAGTTTGAGGCGGTTATTTCATCTTTCCCTCATTTATACAGTCACCGTACAATCAATGTCATATGTGTAGCAATTTCATGAACTTAGTTATGCCTATTGTTGATCAATGCCTCATTTACTCTTTGATGAAATATCTTTTTACACGCTAGGCATTACCCAGCTTTTAATTGAAAGTTAGTAAAAGGTCTTACAATGACACACCAAAACAAAATGTTGGGGATTCCAGCAAACAATTTTGACCCAACAATAACACCTACATAAAGAAAACAAGACTCGCTCTTTTTTGTAAGGAAGACTCGCTCTTTTTAGAACAAAACATAAAGCAAGAAGTAGAATCGTGCACCACAAAACTACTACCAACTACTGTGTTCAGAACCCCAAACTTTATTTGTCTAGAAAACAATGTTCAATTTGTAACTAACAATGCCTCTAATAAGATTTCTGATGGAAAGAAATTAGAGGAGTTTCCTTCAATTTGTTGGTCTCCCTTGTGCTGGACACTGTTTGAATTTGATATTGTCTTGCACAGGCATCCTACATTACTAAGTATCTATGTGCAACCATTGCTTCCCAGAACTTCACTAATGGAAAGAAGGTACTTGGTCCATCTCCAACTTCACTAATAGACTTCGTTGATAATGATGAGAGGCCTGCTATTGGATATTTGTTTGGAGATCCTTACATGCTGCAAAAGATGAAATTGAAAAAGGCTTCAAAGAAGGAAGAAGGTAGATGATGTGAATTGAAAATTATAGATGAGTGATGGGATCAGCACCTAGATAAAAATCTCCATTCAGTTGGATTTTATTTTAACCCTAACAACCAATACAATGAAGCACTTATGGCAAGGTATCATATCACTACTTCAAGAGTTGTAGATTTATTTCAAGATATGCATTGAGAGATCCAACTTTGTGAAGTGCTTTGACAAGGGAGATGAGTGGTTTCTTAAATGGTTAAGGGGATTTTGGACAAGTAACATAAATTAATGATCACAGTAGTATGCTTCCTAGTATGTCTTCTTATTGGCTTAGTTCTTATCTTTCAATTTTGAACTTGTTAGTGATATGCCCTAAAGGCGATCATAGAGATGATTGTATCACTTTTATATTTACGATCTTTTGAATAATATATTATTTTATCCATTGAATAATTGTCTTTTGTATTGATCAACATTATGTGGCTTGTTCGTGAAACTCTTTATTCATGTTTTGGTTATTGTAAATTATCCCTAATCTTATATCATTATGTGGGATAATTATGAATTATAGATTAGCACGTGTATTGATTGATGATCATGTTTAAAGGATTATAGATATAGGGATATCAAATCAATAATGTGGACACATGTTAAAGAACATGGTGTTGGATTAACCTACTAGGCACTACGGTTGTTATATTATTAAATGTCATCATTGATTTCATACATAGTGTATATATGAGATCATCATAGTTTTCTATATGTGTAATAGTTTACTTAGGGGTTGCCAAACACTACTCCCTAACTAGACGGTTATAAAGATAGCTTTTGGGTTAATATAAAATATGCGAAGGAATATGAACGATCAAGATATAATTTGCCCCTCATATATAATTGGAGAAATATCTCTGCCCCCCGATGTGGTTGGATTAAGGATGTACATGGTCATACTAAATATGGTTGAGGAGTCAATCACAACTGAGTAATCCACTATAGATTCGAGTGAAGAATCGAGTTACCACAGGATGGCATGCTTCTCATCTTGAGTTCGATCTGGTGTCGTGAGGCAAAGGGATTAGTACATGAGCACTATATATGTTCGTCCAATATGATCTTTATATATATTTGGGAGTTAATATGTTCTGCTATGAACCGCTACTTGTGGAACGAAAAGGATTTTTTGGGCCATGGCCAAATATACATGAACCTACAAGGTGTCACACCTAACAGGTTGGGACACATAAATTCGGATTGGATCTTTACTAATGGGCTAAGTGGGCTTCGCACCTTGTTGGGTCCCTATTCAACCGAGGGGCTATATTAAGAGATGTGTGGGGCTGAGGGATATATCTCATACATATCCATTAAAACCCTAGCCACCACCTCTCATAGGGCCTACCACGCTTGCTGGTGCTAGCATGCAAGTGCATAGCATTCCTTCCCAGATGTGTGGACATCGGTAGAGGTTCTACTACGATTGCGGGCGTACCGATTAGGGCGATCACGTGGAGAGGCGGTTGGCTTATGCATATCGACTACTTGCCTTCGCACCGATGCACGATACGTTGAATCAGGCTGCTTTAACTCTTCTTTCACTACACTGCACGTCTAGTGGTAATGATTCATGATCTCTTACTCGCATAGCTTCTTGGTTTACAGGTAGAAATTTTAATTTACGCTAGTATAGCCTACCCTGTATCCCAACAGAACTTTTAGCATACTTTTGACTTACCCGGAAAGAATGGAGGTTGACATATGGTTGTAATGCTCCACATTTGCAAAAGCTACACATTCATGTCTTAAGCTAGACTAGCTTGAAGTGCTTCTAGTTGTGAGATAAATTGGGTATGTTCGAGCACATATACTCCAAAAGAAATGACTTGAGCATCAAAAGTTGAATAATTTTGTTTATGTCCATTACAGCTCAAGGCTTTAACAAAGGTGCTTTCATATTTTTGTTCACTGTTTTATATGTTGTGTTACTTTCATAGTTATTAGTTTCATATCCATACATGCTTATGTAATACTCTAATGGCTCCATTAAACTCTACGCTCAAAACTATGACCCAATTAGTTAGAGGACATTAGTAACTTTATCCAAGAATGGATTGTTGAAGATGAACCTCATGACCGATGTTGAAGAGGTCAACACTTTTCGAAAAGACTTATCATCACTCCATCCGACTACAATGACAATGGTGATGCCTTTCAATCAATTAGTCATTTCAAAAAATTTAATTTGCATCTTGTCCTTTTTAGCATACAACTGACATCATAAATTGTAGATATTGAGTCAAATGCAGATGATGCTGATGTCCATGATGTTTATGAAAGTGAATAAAGAAATACCTAAGCTAGAAATAGAAGATAGAGATAGTCCAATTGATATATTGACGAACAATGGCTACACTTGCTAAGTGGAATTTTGTGCACCCTTAGATTTTTCATGTGTTTCATGTTGTCTGCTTGTAGGTTGTACTGTTGTACTAGCTCTGAACCAGTTTGGAAACTATTTGCTTACATCTTTATGGCTTGTTATATTGACATTCGGATCATCGTTATGTCCATGTAATCTCGTATTATTATTATTATTATTATTATTATTATTATTATCATCATCATCATCATCATCATCATCTTTAATGTTTGGACTACAAATTTTCTCTAGTTGGCAACTCTATCCTTTTATTTTACAACTAGATATACATAATGATTATAGTATATAACATCACATTTACATTCTTTTGAATGAAAAAATAGTGCCAAATAAATAAAACATTGATATTAAAACTAGTCGATCGGACCAATGAACTGTCGCGGCAGGTTCGATCATCGGTTTGGTTTTTAACTATTCCCCAAAGTGACATCCTTCATCTTGATTAGTCGAATTACTCTTGCAACCAAGATTGTTTAAATTATGATCTTAGTCATATGATCCTATGATCCCACTAACACCAATACGACTCAAATCATATCTAGTAGGATTGTGTTCGAGTTGTAGGATCACGGAGGATCGTGGTAGGATCTTATAGGTTTGCATATGTTTTTATATTATGAAACACTCGGTATTTAGTTATGTTTATCCCTCTATTTAAGTTGGATGGTAAGTACTAAGCGTTAATAGTTTAGACATTTCGATTTGGAGGCTCAGAATAACAAATTTTAATTTAATTATTTTTATTTTGCTTTATTGTAAAATGGTTAGCTATCAGTAGTAGCAAAAATACTAAACCTAAAAGTAAGAATATTATGAAAGTTGGTTCAAGAGAAGTTTATGAAGCATTTAGGCATTCAAGCATATGGGAGTGGTGACATTAGTCAAAGGACATGTCGCATGACGAACCAAACCATAAGGTAATATGTTAAATACATGCCAAGTGTAAAACAATCTTTTTAAAAAAGGTAGCATATTAGATTCTCTTGTTTGAAATACAACGTGATCCTACTTTGATAGCTTTCACAACTATTTGATAATCTAGTAAGGAATTAATTTTGATAAATATGTCTTGAAATGCACCATGTCAAAATTTTTTCAAAGATGGCTCCAGATCTATCTATGTCAACCTCCATGATGGCCCGTTGTGATAGAAATCTTTTTGTTTTACGATTAAAGTAGATGCATGCATACACACCCCACCGCAACCCTTGTACACCACTCACGACCACGCGTGAATGCACCCCTAAGCACATCTAGAATTTATAGAGGACGAGGATAAATCTGTGACCTCATAAAGTTCCCACCGAGGTGTATTCGATGCGGCGTAAAGTAGACACCATCTAGTGAGTGGAGTCGTACACCAACAACTCCATCACCCCACCAAGAGATGGTTTCCCCGTTGAGCTAAAAATCAATTATGCCCAATTTACTCTTTAATTAAAGATTGATGAATGTGTATTGCACAATGTTGGAAGCTCTTCATCTATAACATTCATTTTGATGGAGTGGTGTAAATCATACACAACGAAAATAAAATTTTCTTTTGGATATTTATGAAAGATGAATGAAGCTTGCAATCCGCCCACAAAGCATCATTTATCCATAAAAATACTAGATTAAATTGAAAAACCTGTGTACTTGTGCACAATTACTGAGGATAATGTGTATTTGAGATTAACCTAGGTATTGATGCCCATGATTCAAAAAAAAGATATCAACACCAAAATGTTTCATTTTTGACAAGGCCAAAATGTTTCATTTAACAATAAGTATTTATGTAAAGTGAAAACCTTAATGCGCAGTGCACAAGAGGGGTTGCTGGCCTGCTGCATCATATCGGTGGGTCCAGTATGCCATTCACTCTCCTCTCTTTTCGGTGAAACCCTTGTCGGCGTGCAAGCTAAGATATTCACTATTGCAAATAACTAAGGTTAAGTGAAGCTTTTGATATAAATATATGTTGTTACAAATGCCTACCATTTCAAATGACTAGTGATCTCTATAACTGGTGCACAATACCTAAGAGTTTCCTTAATTTGCCCTAAAAATATACAATTCTTGTGTGAAATAAGATTTGTTGCTAGTTTTGTTATTTCAACATATTCACATAGCAAATGTATAGTACAACGCATTATGGCTATATTTGGAACATAATAATTTCAAATAAAACAATTATATTCCCACTTAAATCCTACAAAATTCCGCAATCTAAGGGTCTTTTCGAACACGTGAATTTCAAAAGAAACAACTCAATTTCAGTAGGATTCAAAAAACTTGAAGTGCTTTTCACCTTCCGCCAAACCGAGCGAGAGCCAAGCGGGTCGATCAGAATGTCCTTCTTTCGCCAGCTTGACCAGAAAGAACTCCTATTTGGCCTATTAGAGTCAGCATTTTTTGTCAACCATCTTCACGAGCACAGTTCCTGTCGTGTCCACGTCGTCAAAGAGATAGTCTTTGGACCCCAATTTCCCGTCGTAGGGAGCACTCTTCTGAGCCCCTAGATTCGCCGAAGATCATGACAGGCATCGCAAATCGCTATCCTCACGAAAAAGAAAAGTCAAGACCTTCCAAAGTTCCATCTCGAGGCACATCACGACCTACAGGCAACACCGGCGAGACCCGGGAAGGTAACCTGATTGGGAGTCTCCCTTTATGTGTTCGATAAGATGACGTTGAGGTGTTTGAACGGTTCTTTTGAAAGAAATCGTTTCATCCGTTCCTGTGCCTAGCGAAGATTCTAGATTCGTGTGTAAAAACTCAAATTCCTCAGAGACAAGTCCCCTGTCGGATTGCTACTCGGACCTCCAGACATAATTCCCAAATTGTCACCTCTTTCATGGAAAGAAATCCGTTGAAAAAAAAAGAAAAGCTCCGCTTTGGAGCCAATCGAGCCTCGATGCACAAGACTGGATGACTTCATTGAGATACCGCCAAGCCCTCGTGCGGAGGGTGGCACAACCCAAACCGCGAGATTTCGCTTCAACAACTCGATCTTTTAAGTCGCTACTCTCACACGGAATCCTAAGTTCGGGCCTTCGTTCTTGCGAAGACATACCGCTTTATGCTTGTTATATTGAAGGTAGTCCCAAGTGATATTGAGTCTCCGAACCTCCGTGTCTAGTCCCGCTGAAAAAGACCGCAAATGATTTATTCTAAGCGGACAATGTATTATTCTACTTTATTTCCTTTCTTATTCTGTCTCTTCCTTGGCGGTCATCCGCTGTTCTTTCCGGAACTTTTCTGAATGATGCTTCAGCGCATTCGACGAGAACTTAAGGCGCGAAGCGTTTGACTTTCTTCTTTCATTTCTATCTAATATGGAGACGTTTCTGCCTATATTCCTACTAATGTAATTCCATTACGATGTCCGCCCGCCTAAGGCGAGCGTAGTTCAATGAAACCCACATGATTGTTGCAATTGTTCTTATAGCTATTCTAGGTCGGTCACAATGCCTAGGGTCGTTCATTTTCGAACCGAACCGAAAACCGACCGAAAAATCGAATGAACCGGTCAACTCGGTTTGACCGGTTTTAGTATTCGGTTCGGTTTTAAATTTTGTGTTTTTTGGCATTCGGTTTTTTCGGGAAAACCGCTAAAACCGAAATACCGATCTTCTTTGCTCTGTGACTGCTTTCTTCTGGTAGCGGTCAGCATTGTCTAGGCCCATGAGGCCATGAGTGCAAATGTGTTGTGGCCGTGCGACAGGTTGTGAAAGAAATAAAGGCCCATGACTCCATGAGACATGAGTGCAAATTGCCATACGTTCTTTTTTTTTTTTTTGCCTTACGTTGGGCCTTGCAGAAGTGATGATGCAATCGCTTGATGAGTGAAGCTAGCGTTAATTTCTTCTTTTCTAAGTGAAGTGAAACATTAGTATTCTTTTTTCTTGGCACGTTCGCATTGCACAACCCTATGAGTGATGATGTTTCTTTCTTTCTTTGTTTTTGCTTTGTTTCTTTAGCGATTCTGCCCTGACTTTGGTGCTTCGTCTTGCTAGTCCTTATATCGCTTTGCAATTCACGTCAACTTTGGTAAATATGGTATTTACCGATCACACCGAAATAAATTGGGATTTACCGATCACCAAACCGTATTTCTAAAACCGTATATTACCAATTACAAACACCGTATTCAGATATACCGAGTATATCAACCGATTAAACCGAAACCGATTGCAGGTCCCTAACAACGACTAAATGACTATTCTACTAGTGAGGTCGAGGTGTGAAAGAATCTCTCGGTGGTGCGATGAATAGAATAAGCCAAGCCACCTTTTCTCTTTTAGCCTTATCCGCTCCTCCTATCGGCCATCAAGCCCGAGTATCAAACATCTTGGCGGAGGTTCAAATACCTCTGCACCGCTTGATGGTGCGCATCCCTTTCTTTGTAACCTCTTAGGAGCTTCAAAGCGAACAAGGCTAGCCCGACTTTTAGTCCGTGCTCGGCGGTTTCGCCCATGGTCCATCCGGTAGCCTATAGGCGAAGGGACGAAAGCCCGTTAGACCTGATGGGAAAAAGTATGAAAAAAGTACGTTAAGGTTACGAAGTCACTTAGCCTCGACTCGGCTAAGGTTATGAAATGACAGAGTAGGTTTTTTGTATGTAATACTAAGGAACTGGAAAAAAAAGTTCGAAAAAAGAGAAAAGCTAGTAGCAGTGTATCTACCCCCCGGGGCGAGGGCCGTCCTCTTCTCTGCTTCACCTCTCGGTGAGGACACCTCTGTATCCCAGGAGCAGACCGCTCCCCGGAAGCTATGGTCAGTCAAGAGCGGCATCCGAATCCCTCCCAATCCCTCCTGCAGGTTCCCGCTCCAATGCCTGGAGCGGCAGCGGATTGATTGCCCGCAAGCGCCTCAACCCCATTGGCTGAGCCTTATAGATTCCTCTTCATTGATATCAATTCACCAGTTCAAAAGCATGTGCCAGACGGTGGATGAAAGTCCATAAAAGCGCTGAGTCTATCATTGATATCATTCACCAGTTGCCAATTGCAAGCTCTGTTAGGTGCAAAATGTATCATTGCTATCATTCATCGATAACTAGAGGTCTTAGGTATCCGCATTGTGTGAAGACCACAATGCGTATGATCCATGCAAAGTTTCATTGATATTGTTTGTGTCATGGTAAAAAGAGTGCTACATAAATTCTATACATCTAAGAACTACAACATTTTTCCTACAGATCAAAATACTACTCTTGTTTACATAGCAAAGATAATCTAAAAAGAAGAGGAAATCCCAATATTTGTTTTCCAGTTTCCTGTCCAAATTCGTATATGAAAAGAACCGTTTCCTGTCCTGTGATGAGGAAGTATTCCCTTTCCACTGTTGACTTATTACGATATTGCCCTCCTCAATCTCAATCCCCTGCTCCCCGGCACGATCGAGGCTTGCCATCCCCGCCCCCATTCGTGTTAGCCGCCGAGCCTTCCACCTTCGCCGGCGTTGCCCGCCGAGCCTACCTCGACCCCATCCCCGAACAGAAGCGCACGACCTAGAACTCCTCTCCTCTCTACTGGCCGCGCCACCGGAAACCCCCTCCACCTCGAGCCCTCAATCCGGACTGGTTTCTTTCGTTGGTAAAGAAGCCCTAACCTGCTTCGGTTGGTTGATTTCACTTTGATCTAATCTGTTGTGGTATTCGCTGTGAGCAATCGAGTCCGAATCCAAATCATTTCGGGGGTAGTACTCCACCCGATTAGTGCAAATGCGCTCATTAGCTTGTTGGAATGCTCACTCCAGTTGATGATTTTCTTGCTGGTGATTCCATCCATCCATTCGGTTCGGTTCTTGTTCCAAAGCTTCTTTTCTGCACGGTCCAGGCTGCTTATTCTTGGTAAATAGTGAACTCCGATATATATAGCTACTTTCTTGCTTGGTTGTTGTGTGAGCATGATTAATGCAAGGAGTTTTCAATCTCCAATTGCATGAGTAATACTATAGCCATGATAAGAAAATATTTCTTTACCTTTTGTTTTCTTTCCTTTTGCAATCTGTCCTTACATGTTGCAAAAGATCTACAGAGGTACGGTCGTAGTCGTTAGGGGGCTCCAGAATTTTATCAGATAAATCTCTACTGTTATTATTTGGAGTTTCTACCTGTCAAACAAATGGTAAGGTTGCTTTTATTTTTCCTCCAATTTATGAGAGAATCTCTAGATTTTAGAGCAAACGGGTTGCCTCTAATTTCACTGTTTTAATTATATAATGGATAAATTCACCATTTAATCATATCGTGGTGCTATGTCCCCTTTAGATCGCATGACCTAGGTAACATCTATTAACATATTGAAAAGAGATGCTTCTTTGCTACTTTTGGGTAGCAGGTTGTGACTTTGGAAATAACTATCAACCGCTGTATAGTGTTCACCAAGGCGCTAGGCGCTAGTTAGGCGGCAGGCCGGCGCCTAGCACCTAATCGCCGCCTAGGCGGGCTAGGTGGTTGCCTAGACAGGAAAAATCAGCTAGGCGGGCAAGGCGGAGGGTAGGCACCTCACGCGCCGCCTAGGCGGGCTAGGCGGCCGCCTTGGGGAACATTTGGCGCTGTAGGACATTATTAGCTTTGCTCCGGTGTTTTGTAAGCTTTTATAGGCATTGTGAGGAGTGGATACCATCTTTTGGTGTCTAGGAACTTTTAACTGTTTGTTTTTTTAATTTAAACGTATGTGATATAAATAAATGACAAGGACATTTATATGCTTTCTAGGTCACACCATTATCGGAAGGGACATATCTCATTCTGTGATCCGTTGATGTATTTGAGGCTGTGCATCAGAAAGCAAACTTGGTGAGAAACTATTCTCTTGCAGACGTATAGCATTATATTCCATTGCGCTTCTTAGTTATTCTCTCTTATTCTGAAGCTCACAAATTTAGATATGTTTGCTAAATTTCTGACTGATAAATACCTAAATCTAACAAGTTCTGGATTTCGTTAAGTGCTTTCCATCAGAATGATATATATTTTTCTCTTCTGCTCATTGTGAATTGCAGGCTTGATATCTGTTTCTGAATCTAGATGGAATGATGTATCAATATATCATATATCTGCATGTAAAAATTCAAAAAATAAATTTGATTAGTATAGATGGAGCTGCCTAAGCTGTAACATATCTAGGTCGTAATCAAATCACTGATTTAAGAACAGAAAATCATGTGCAACTTTTTAGGAACTTGCGTCTTTTATTGATCTAAAATGTAGAAATTCTACTTTTTATTATTGTTATTATTTATGGAGTAAACATGGAAATCAACAGTGATATCTGATAGAGTTATATGAAAATCTGATCCGGTTAGTGCAAAATGTTGTTAACATCCGCACAACTGATAACTTTCCAATCTGTATTTGCATCCGACCAATATATGGATTTGACCTGGATTCATTTTAAGAACATAGATGCATATTTGGCATTGCACGATTGTCCTATCCTATGTGTCTTATGTGTTTATACCTTATTTTATATAATATCAAGTTCAATCTTTTTTTGTATCCGCAAGTTCACATGCTTATTGCAGATGGAAACTTGGAACTAATAATAGGTTGTATTTTTCTTATGACTTCACGTGTTGCAATTGATAGGGCAATTTTCCTCCTGAGAAAGGAAGAGCATTCGTGAGTATCCTTCTTGATAAACCTGAACCAGGGACATGCAATGTGCTGTGCTCCTTGCTCATCTTGTGTGCATCATAGCTGTCCTTCATTTCCGATGGAATCAGAAGTAGGCAGTGCCCCTAGTGGTTTTACATCTACAGTAAAGGAGGCAGACAGTGTCTCATACAGTGAGAGAAGCGATGCTTTTAATTCCAAGTCATTAGATGGAGAGTGGCACAGTTCGGAACATCGCAATAATGATGTTTCATGTTTTCTTTAGCTAAAGGCACCTCTAATGTGGCTGTAAGGAAGAAGGGGGACGAGCACCTCCATCTTCTAGAAATTTACATGGTAAAGATGTTGATAAGGTGATTGCCAGTGACGATGCTGTTGATAATTACAACCATGCTACAGAAGAAGGCCAGGCTGGTAAAAGTCAGTCTATTTCGCACATTGAGGAATGTGTAGATGGGAGAACTGGTGAACTGGACTTACCAAAAACTGGTCACTCAGGTAATTCTTCTGGTGTTGCATCATCTCCTTCAAGTAGGAAGACAGAAGAACAAGATCACTTGACAAGCACCAAAAATTTGTTTGAGAAAGCTTGCCCTCAAACCGCAGAGACGGTTATTGAAAGCCCAACTGGTAATGAGAAATCTTTCTGGGCTGAAAAGGAAAGTGAGATTAGGAGAAGCCAGCAAGATACACTGCATTTGAAGCAGGATTGTGTTGACAGAGAGCCCACAGGCCAGAGTGTCTTAGCAAATGAAGTGTGTGATAAATCGAACGCGTTGGAAGATTCTTCGAATGTGCAAGCAGCTGCTGTGAAGAAGACTATTGCTGTGAATAAAACTTCTCAAGAAATCATGGATGATGTGAGTTTCTTGTTTTTTAATTTCTTGTTCCAGCTTGTTTGTTTCAGCTGCAAGCACATATTTTATCCATGGAAACTATGCCCAGTTTTTCACTTTCCTTCTTATGGATGAGTTGTGTTTCTGCGATCATCTTGGAAAGTGACGTATTGGCATGTCAGTCCAAACATGCTACATATATAATTAGTATGATGTTTGACTTTGGGTTGAATTAATTCCTTGGACATGGTTTCAATATCCAGCAGGTGTGTGATGCACAAGTGAATACTACATCCTCTGATGATAAGAGTTCTGAAGAAGTTGAAGATGTGAGTTCAAAACTTTAATTTTGTCGTATTGTTTATCACTTGCTCCACCTCAATATATTGCATTTAAAAATTAAAACACGTGAATAATGTTTTTTCTCTAATTGAGTAATGCTCGAGTTTTGAATCACCTGATTTGTGAAATCTGTGTAAACAACAACAGGTGAAAGTTTGTGACATATGTGGAGATGTTGGTGAAGAGGAGAAGCTCGCTGTTTGCAGTAGATGCAACGATGGTGCTGAGCATATGTAAGATTTATTTGTTCCATTGCCTTTTCTGTACAACTACTCAGCTTTGATTGCTAAATGCCGTACCATAATGGTTAAGTTGCACTTGTACTGTTTTGGGCTTTTGGCATGTAGAATTGTAGGCTGCAACCCTAACAACAGCTACTGTGTGCACTAACAATTTTACCAATTATTATGCTTATCAAAATACCCCATGACAGGAAGGAACTGCTCTATTCGACATTTTTTTCCCATAATGTCTTTGAGAAGATGGTGTTGTTAATCTGCTTATGTTTTTGCCTTTTTCTTTGCTCCAGTTATTGTATCACGGTTATGATGGAAGAGGTTCCAGAGGGTAAGTGGTTGTGCGAAGAGTGCCAAACTGAGGTAGAATTTGAAAAGGAGAAGAAGAAACTGGAAAAAACTCAAGTGAAGGTTGGTGCTTCAAAAGGACAGTCCTTTGAAGGGAAAACCAATAAACCTGGCAATGCTGCAGAGAGCAGAAGTTCTTCTGAGAATGAAATGGAGGCTGAAAATATGGGCAATAAAGATTCGAATAAAGCAAACCAAGGCAATGGTATGGCTACTAAGAGGAAGGAAGAAGATGCAGGGATCACTTCCTCAGTTAGACAAAATCTTCCCGAACCTGTTGGCTTATCCATGGGGGCTGACTCCAGAAAAAGAGTGCCACTGTCACGGAGAGCTCATTCAGGTTGGATGCAGAGAAAGAAAGGCAACCCACACCCCAAGTGTCAACCTCATTGGCATCTAACGCTGCTAAGAATCAGGCACCATCACTTTGTGGTAAATTTGTTACTATTATTATTAGTTTCAATTGAGACACTTTACCTACAATCTAGGATGTTCAATTTTTGTTGCTACCGCGAGTGCTCGCCCAGGTGCAGGCCTGCAATCAAATAAAACTTTACTTAGCACATTTTGATGCAGGTCAACTCTCCAAGTCCACTTCTTTCAACAACTCAAAGGTCCCCAAGGTGAAACAGCTAGTGAATGAAGTACCTCAGAAGCCCAAAATTTTAAATCCTTTGTCCTATATTACGAAAAAACATGAGCCGATGGGCCTATCTACTAAGTCGGCATCATTCAAAAAGCCTAAATCTTGTGAGCCAGCAAATAAGGCAAAGTCTTCAATCATACCACCTGCTGAGGAGCCAAGAGTGATGAATCCACTGGTGAGCCAAAATGTAACGAATGATAGAGGCACTTCTATATTAGGATGCCCCTCTGTTACTGGATCAATGGCTGCCCCAGTTCCTTCAAAAGCAGAATCCGTAGCTCGGCATCTCACTACAGGAAATGACATGGCTGACTCAAATAATTTAGGCATTGCTCATGGACAGGGTGGTAGAAATTCTCTTGGTAATTTTTTTTTCTTCTCCTTTCACATCTCATGCTTTCTTTTGGGGCTAGGTCGTTTATCTATTAAGGGCATGCGTTCCACTGTAGGGTAACTCTACTTTTGTTTTTCAGGAAACAGTGAGCTAAAGAAGCCACTTTTAGCCAAAGCACCAGGGAATATAACATTAACTAGTGCTGAGAAATCCTCTGGTATTATTGGCTCTGGTGCACAGAGAAAGGTAATTCAGATCTCAGATCCTCTGCATCAGGATGATAAAATAAAGGACCCACCTAGCTTGAGACCTGGTGCTTCTAGCAGCAGTCGCACAATGCGCTGTCAACGGTGTAATGAAGTGGGTCATTCTACACAATTTTGTGCTGTTGACAAAGTTCGCTTGTCTGCAATTAAACCTCTGAGTGAGAGAAACTTGAAGGATGCCTCTGCTAAAAGGAATAAAACATCTGAAGCAACTTGTTTGGTAGCTACTGAAAAAGCTGCTTCCAGATCAGCAGATCAATCTGAGCACATCCTAAAATGTGGTCCTTATCACAACCCAATACATAAGCCTAAAGATGTTCTATCTACCTCCTTTAGTCATGTGAAGAAGCCCTCCCAATTGTATGTGCGAACTGAGCAAGATACGAAACAATTTGTCTACTCCTAGTAGCACAGCTTCCACAGATTGTAGCAAGCTGAAATTCAAAGAGCACCAGATTTTATCGGCCAGGACAGGAAAATCTGTTGACAGCAGTTCTACTATGTCAAGTGATCTGATGGACAAATCCAGTCAAGGGTTTTCACCTGGTGATGAACTAATTGTTTCAACTGTTCCAGAGTTGAACTACATTTGGCAGTATGATTATTCTTTCCCTTCTATCTCATACGCCTAACTATTTTTTTTATTTTAGATTAAAAGATTGCGATACATGCTATTACCATCAACTAAGAATCGTGAGTGGTTTTGTGAGGTCACACATGTTCATACTTCATTTAATGTGTTTTATCATCTCATGTACCCATCATGGTTCATACCATCTGATTGTTAAACCCGATTATCACTTGGTCCGCCTTGGTTGCAATCACTTGTTTGTTTTAAATAGAGTTGTTTCCATTATATGCATTTTAAACTTTTATTTTTAAACAGAGGTGGTTTTGAGCTATGGAGGAGTGGAAGGTCGCCTGAGCTGTGTGATGGTTTTCAAGCCCACTTATCATGTTCTGCTTCACCAAAAGTGCTGGAAGTAGCAAAGAAATTTCCTTCTAAAGTCCAGCTTGAGGAACTTCCTCGTCAAAACTCATGGCCCACACAGTTTCAGGAAAATGGTCCTACATATAAAAATATTGGTCTTTTCTTCTTTGCTAGAGATACTCAGTGGTGTGTTCCTTGACTTTTCTTGCTCATATTTGCTTTAGTTTTTCCACATAGCATCTTAGTTGAATTCAAATATCTAACTGAAATTGTATAATTTCTTTTTTTCTGCAGCTATGAAAATCATTACAGTAAATTAGTTGAAAATATGCTGAAGAATGATTTAGCGCTGAGAGGAAATATTGAAACAGCTGAGTTGCTTATATTCCCTTCCAATATTCTGTCAAAGAATTTCCAAAGTAAGAATTCATCCACCAATTCAAGTGATATATTTTATCTCATCATAGTTTTTATTGTGATGATCTTATTCTTCCTTATTCTGCTTCAGGATGGAACATGTTCTATTTTCTCTGGGGCGTATTTAGAGTTAGAAAGAAAGATCACTTGAACCTTCCACCTGATGTAGCCATAAGTAAATTGCAGCTTAATTTGAATGAGGATCCCCGGGGAGTGGATCTGAGTACCTCTGTTTTGTCATCTGGTCGTTCATTCTCTGAGGACCAGGATAATGGTGCCGAGTCAGACCTCAATTTGGTGAAGTCGGCTACTTGTTCAGACTATCAATGTCTCCAGACTTCAGAAGCCATTCATCAGGGTCGCTTCGAATGGAGAGAGCTCTTTGAATCAGCCTGTGGGTGGAAGAGATTTAGAAGATCACAATCATGATTCAATTACAGCAAGCTGTTCAACAAATAACAACAGTGTCATTAATGATTTTTCCACTGCTCTAGCAAGAAAACACCAGGTGAGTGCTTGTAGCTCATTCTGCCTGATAATGTATGCTTATTGAGTACTTTTCCCCTCTGATCTGTTTTTTTATTTGGATTGTTCTAAAAAATACTCTGGTTATTCTACTTAATGCATTTGATTCAACAGTAGTTGGCAACCTGCCAATGTGTCACTGTGTGGGTGGGTGCATGCATGCTTGCAGGCGCCTTCTTGGCTTCTGGCCTTCTTTAAATTTATGCATTTTGTTTTGCAAAACTATTCAGATGCTTGCTCGTATGAACATATAAATTTACCGTTTAGCTATACCTATGCAGAAACTTGCTTATTTAGAAGACCAAGATAAAATGTGGGATTCTTCTGGTGGCAATGCTGATGGAACAATTTTTGATGTAAATACTGTGCCGGTTACTGGCTCAATCTCCTCAATCCATGAAGAAGGTAGCATTGTTTCTCATTTCAGTTGGGGTCCGTTATTTATCACCTTGATTTTTTTTGCCTTTGTCTAATTTGTTTTGTTAACGAACCAGCTAAGGAGAGCACAACAAGGAACCTTAGCAATGCAGAGAACCTCATGGATGTAGACCATGTAAATACTACTGAACTGAACTCTGGCGGGGTGGATCCTATTTTGCATGTCTTAGGTGGTGCACATAAGAGAAATGTTGAGATGGCAAACTGGGCTGATGGCGTCAATGGAACACTAGAGCATAAGAAAATTAAATTGGATAATATAGGGTCAGCGAACTCTAGTTTAAGTGAGAACATCAGAGATGGAAGGTTATCATCTAAGGTGCATCCTCTGGCAGCTTCCTCTGTGGATGATTGCACTGACAATAAGGCAATGGCAGGAAGCTCGAAGAGTAACGGGAAGTGCATATTTCCGCTAGATCTAAACGTGGTGGATGATGCAATGACCGGAAACATTATAAATATTCTGTCTTCAGATGAGGAAGATTTGCCTGAACGTAATGCACCAGATCTTGAGCTAGAACTGGGGGACAACAAATCTCCGAGGAAGGCCATGTTCTCGTTTCTTTCTCCCAAGGTTGGAGAGAAGCAGAATAAGGAGATTCGCTTCTTACTGATACACCAGGTTCCCTCTCCTCTCTTGCTTTTCCGGCATCAAAGGAACAAGCTGGTAAACTGCAATCAGAGTCACAGGGACAGTTGCCTGATAGGAGCAGTAGGAATAAGTCATCTTCGATTTGGGACCAACAGTGATGACTTTTTGCTCTTGCATTCCTGATGTCTTGGGCAACGGACCAACAAGGAGTCACTGACAGAACTATCCTAAAACAAATGCACTTGCAGTGATGCCATGCCGATGTGCTAAGTGCAAACAGATAGCTTCGCTCAATTTTAACTGATGACTGCAGGCATCACACCCATCTGGACTATCGAACTGTGAAGAACGACGAACATCAGAATCCACATCGTGAGTTAATTTGGTGCAGAAACAGTGAGCTGCTCTTCAGAACATGGAGCTAGAGATTTGAGCAAAAGTTCAGACTCTTTTAAATTGTCCAATCCCTGCATTTTAAATCTCATGTCAGTTTTTGTCTTTCGCTGGCAACCGTCCGCAATTTAGATGGATACCGTGGGGGAGAAAATGGTGGTGAACGCATATGAATAGTTTTCTCTTTTCCATCTAATTGTTCTGGTTTTTTCCATTAAGTTTGCTCCGGTATTAGCGCGCGCTAAAACAGCATAGATCCTCCCCTTAGTTATCTCCCGGCCCGGGTGTGGCCTGTGGGAGCTAAGCCGGCGATGTCGGTTTCGTCGTGAGTGGTTGATAAACAGCTATTGCAGTTTGATTTAGAGAGTTCCAACCCTTTGAAGCTTAACAAAGAAAACGAGGCTTCTGTGGATATAGGGTGACGATCAACGGACCTTAGGTGCTGCTTGGTTAGGTTAAAATAAGTTGATTTATAGTTGAAATTGTACTATAGCTGAGTTAAATTATATTGTAAATGATAGTGATTTATTTGACGTAACTAAATTATAAAAAATTAAAAACAGATTAGCTCACTATGGGCACGCAAACTAATATGGGAAAAAAAGAATCTGCAAAAAAAACTTAAAAAAAACTAAAAAGCTAGAAAAGGGTAAAATTTATAAATAGTGAAAATTGAACTAAAATCTAAGGACCTTAATGAAAGTGTTCAGGTTTTACAGATGTTAGCTACATAATTGCTCAAATTCCTGAATACTCCTGTTGGCATGAGCAAGGACTGCCAACTGTAAGCCAATCTGTTTCTTCAGGAAATACCGAAGGCCATCTGACCCGTGTTACTCTCGTCTGATCCCGTGGCCCCATCTATCGACAGGCTCAGCAACAACCTACTGCTAGGCCACGTGTGGTTCAGGGGTTAAAGATAACTAGATTAGCTGATCTTAGTTTAGGTATGATAGCTAATTAGCTTAACCCAGTTTTAGTGTCTGGCAATAAACCAAGTTAGCCTAAAATATTGTTCGGTTAGATAGGCTAGCAATAAGAAAAGAGTTCAGAGGGCTGGTTGTGGTGTGCTACTTTATTCTACCTTTTCAGTGGGTTAGTTCAATCCTAAGTTAGGGTGGTTAAAGGTTTTAACCGGGTTAAATTGGCAGGTTTATGGTTTATCCTCAACCAAAAGTAGCCCAAGGCCATGTTTCGTTTGAGGTTAAAGTTAGGTTAGCTATCCTTAAACCAACTAAATTAGTTTGACCAAACGTCTGTGACTGCCCGTTCGACAACAAATCTTGCTAGTTAGTGTGAAAACTATCTGGTTTCATTATATGGATTAGCTAGGTTACTAACAGAAACAGTGAACTCAAGAGGTTTCCCTCAAAAGGGTTAATTAATTGTGGCGTGTATAGGATATGCCTTGTACAACACATGTACAAGGTGATGTACTAATGTTGTCTCGATCTTTCGATTAGAAGAATAATTTTGATTGGACGATGACCAACTCTCACAATCTAGACTACGAACGCAACACGTACGAACCAAGTAATCGCTGAACTAATCACCAAGTCGTTATCAACCGTGCCAAAGACCCGATTGACCTAATCACGAGGATCAATTCCTGCAAGCAATCGAAAACAAGTAAGAATAAAGTAATAAGCAATCAATTGCAAATATATGAATTGAGTTAAAAATATGGGATTCCTCGACAGATTCTTTACGGTTGGTCTAGTCGACACAAGCAAAGAACAAGAGTTTCCACAATGGAGAAACTAAGCAAACGAAATCCAGGAAAACTACAAGGGTGCGGCCTCCTTAAATAGGGAAGGGAAACCCGCGCAAAACTAAGAAATAAGGGGTGGTACTATTCACAATCTCGTTGATATAAATAGTGCACCATGAATAGTATGGGCCAAGAGGGGCGCCTTCCCTTGGGTCCAAGCACTACAAGGCCCAATTTGTCCTAAACAGTGATATAGCATCTTATTTTAATAATTACGGTGCATGTAAGGAATTTCAAGGTAAGGCTAGATTCGTTGAAAAGAGGACGAGAAAAGCTTTCCAGCAAGTACTCGTGGACCACAAACGGACTCCGTGTGTGAAAGTTATGCACATTTGAAGTTGGACATGTCACATCGAATCGAATTGATCTGGAGGTCGAATTGGATTCCAAAACGTGTCCAACTTGAACTCTTGCTTGAATTCATCCAAAAGTGATGTGGTGCTACAAAAATATATATTTTCATCATTAAGTAGCATCATATAGTTCATATAATATAAAGGCACTCCTAAAATGAGCTCACCCGATAATTTAAGTGAAGTGTACGAGCTCTTGTAATTGGAATAGCAAGCATAGCCAATATGATTGTATCCATAGGGCTCATGTCCTCATCATCCTCCCGTTCTTGAAAGTAAAGCCATCCACGGCTTTTGATAATTTGAAAATAGGGTAACAAAGAAGCCAATGTGTATGCATGGTTTATGTGTATGTCATTCGTTTTAACAGCTTCTTGATGTTGCAAAATAATGTTATAAAGCAAAGAGTGATCATAAAAGCTCATAATATTATTAACCCAAGAGTAATCATATATGTTAATGAACAAATCAAAATTTCTCACACAATAATTATTGTAACTAGATTTGCAAATGTAAGTGAAACATTTATGCAATTCAAATCTCTGAAGTTGTAAACTTACAGTGGTGGCACATATGGGCAAAACTACAACTTTTGGAATCAAGCAAAGTTTATCCATATAATCATATCTCAATCGAGCAATAGCAAATTCATCTAGTGAGGGTGAAGAGATTTGTAAGTTCTTTCATAATTCATCATCTTTATTCAGATTCTCCATACTAGATGGTGCAAATAGAGATGAACATATAGGTATTGGATGAGTACTAAATTTTATTTCCCTCTCATATTGAACAAGATTCAACACACAAGAATTGTTGTACAAAACAACAAGTTTCAATTCATCCATATGATTGCAAGTTATGCATATTCGATATACAAGAAATTAATTTTCCACACCATAATCTCCAATCAAATTAAACTTATACCTAGTGGTGTAGGCACTAAACAAGGATTTTGAACATACGAGTTCAAAACTTTCTCCATAGCATGCGACAATTTCATAGGTAGTGTAGGACCGAAATGGCAGCAGAGGGTGAATGGTGCCTTCAAAACCGTCCTAAGTATTCACACAGATTTCTTCTCCGATAGCTATAACAGCTATGAAGCAAGAAGCTCAATGCTCATCGGAAGCTACAACCAGAAAGGAAAAGACGAGGCAAGAAAAGAAGCAGGCAATCGAGAACAAATCTTGAGGCCGGTCGGCTGAGTAAATGAGACAATGGTCACGATCACGGTGCACTCCCAGTTTGACCGCCTTAGTGAGGTCGGTCCGACCTCACTTGACGGTGACACTCGGCCGTCGGCACTCTGGTCGACCGTCAGTGAGAGGCTCGGTCGACCGCAGTATTAGTCCTGGTCACTGGGTACAAGGAGGTTTTGGCGGTTTCAGAGCAGAGCCAAACACAAAAATTGAACTAAACCGAAACTAGCTGGCTGAGAGAAACTACAGGCTGCAGACTTCCCAAACCAAAAATAGAACATATTGAAGAACCGAAAACAGAAGCAGCATAGAAAAACTGAAGATGAATCAAAAGGCAGAGAAATTGACTACAGTTTGCTGCTCTTTGCAGGTTAATTGATCATGGCTTCAATCTAAATAGCAAATTGACCTCTAAAAAGGAAAAAATACATGCAACAACCAATCTCAACTGAACAGGGAACAATCAGTAGCAAGAAAAGCACTTGACTGAATCTCCGAAACCGAAATGCCACATGTAAAATGAGGCCAACATCCACATAGCTTGCAATTTCACAAATCCTTTGATCATAAGACTTTGGATCACAGCAGAGAAGTGTCCCTGGATCAAGAAAACACAAATCTAACACAAATTTGTTGCCGAGACATCACGAACACAAATCCTCTGCTAATGGTGAACAGTAAACCCTAGAAATGGGTAAACTGAGGAATTTGATGTGCAAGACAGAGAGACAAAAGAACTCTTCGATTCAGACTTTTTGCTCTCAGGAATGGACTGGCCAAATGACCTTTAGGTTGATCCCCAGTTCAAACCAAACCGACTCTACAGAAACTTGATCAAAGAATCAACTCAAAGCCATAAGGGGCAGAGAAGAATAGAGACCAGGCGAAGACAAAGCAAACACAAAGACGAAAGAAATGTAAGAAAATCATAATAGCTCAAGCTCAAGATTTCTCAAATGAATTCATAGAGATGAATGATTACATAGAGTTGTCTCTGACCAATTCATCCCATCTCTTACATTGTGAGCTCACACACAAAGGAAGAAAACAAGAACTCAAGAACACATCCCAAGCGCTCTCCTTACGCACAAAAGCAAAACAAACTCTGCCTCCAACCACTCCTCAGAGAAAGAACGAGAGAGCCACTACCGGTGCACACTCCTATTTATAGCTTTTGATTCTGGGTTTTCAACTCGCTTTACCGCTAACTCAAACCGAATCCGCTTCCTCTTTGCGGCCTTGACGCATTTAAAAATACCACTCTTGCATCTTCCGAAAGCTTCCTCCTTTCTTGTTGTCCAAGCTCGCAACCACCACAGATCCTCGTCCGTCTTGACATCTCCGACCGCTTTGACCTCGGCCCGCTTCTCGCCTAGTCCAGCCATCCCATGCCTCGCCACGACTTAGCTTCAAAGTCTTGAAGCCATCGCAGACAAGAGAACATCACATAGCACCGATCAAAACAATATAATCATACATTAGCATCGGAAGAAGGAACTCAAACGAACACTCATATCAAACTCAAACTTTCAAAATACGTGTCAATTACTTATCACAAACATAGGGTCACCTACATGGTCTCTCGTAGATCCAACATGTGTAACATAATGAATTAGTAGGAGAAATTCTAGTCAAAACTTCTATATATCTAACAAAACCCATATGATCATTGTATACAATTAATTCATCACATGAATCATTCAAAACAGCAAGAAATTTATTTATTTTATGACATGGTGCTCTCAGGTCAATGCAGTCTGAATTCTTTACTTGAAACATGTGCATGTCAAAATTGTTTTCCACTAAGTTTTGCTCTAAAATAGTTTGAACAGTGGATAATTGTAGTTCTTCACAAGCATGCTCACCGTGAGTGATGATAGCACAATGTTTTTTACCTTTTGGCTTTCTCGGATGATGTAGGTACATCCATCTCCTCATTTTGTTCTCAACCAATGGAGTCGATGATTCAATGAGCTCATGCTCTTCTTGGCATGGTTCTCAACTACACCAAATTGATTGTCATAGAAAAAGGCACAAACACGGGTTTGTTCTCATTTTCTTATCATCAAGCACTCTCAATTTCTCCTCAATCGATTTTCAACCTTACAAGCAAGTATAAACAAAGGAGGGAGAATTATATTCTTCATGACTAAGAAGATCCCAATTTCTTTATTAAGCCCACGTAAGAATCTTTTCTCTGTAGCTTCAGCATGTTCCTCTAAGCCACAAGCAATAAACGAGTTTTTAATTCATGATAGTATTCCTTACGTTCTACTTCATTGTTTTAAACGTTGCAATCTAGCTAGCAAATAATCAAGATGATATTTAGGAATAAATTGATCTCTCAAAAGTTTCTTTAATGCATACGTTTGAGGCACTCTTCCATGTTTACTAAGTACTTCCATCAAAGTTTTCATCATCAACAAAAATACTAGTGGCAGCTCTAATTTTTGCTTATCAGACCATTCATAATATTCAAATTTATTGTCTAAAACTATCTCCTAGTTAGCATAGGCACCGTGGTCAAATTTACCAACAAAGGATGGCACAGTGAGGTTAGTTTTCACGTAAGTGTTATCACGATCATATACCTCCCGTGGTGGGCGATCTTGTCAAGAAGCATGCATCTTCCTCGTGGACTTTCTTGCGCTTCCATTCAACGGCTTGAAGAAGATGTATCTAGCTGAAAATCATCCGTAAACTGTCGCTAGTTAGTAGAAAACAAGAAAACAAATCATAAGTATATGTTCTTATCAACTACTAGTATCCGGAGACTCAAAATCGCTTGCACTCAAGCTCTTACCAAGCTCTAGCAAGTTCTTACCAATGCAAGCAGTGGTGCAACCGATGGCTGGTTCGTGATAAACTTGACTCAAGTGATGAGTAAAGCGATTGCAAGAGACGGTTCGACGTGATCTTCTCGGTTAGTATAAGGTGTAGCTTTGAAGGCTCGATATGTAATGGAGAACAACCAGGTTAATTTCGAAATTGCACGTGATTGAATTATAGTTTGTATCTAGATATTAGCCTATGTTGCTAACAACCAAGGATGGAAGAAGGCTAAATAAGGTATAAGCAATGTATAGGAGTGGTAAACACAAGATAATTCAATCTAATGCAATCGGAATTGAAGAACACAAGGATTGACCCAAAAGCTAAACGAAGATTTACGTCCACTAGATAGCATGTCGGTATTTCAGCCTTAACTTCTTTTCAGTTGTCGTTTTTTCAATGATTCTTTTTTTCCAATTCGATGGATTTTTTCACAACTTTTATTTTGGGGCCAAGTTCGAGAACCGACTGAAAAATTAGCACAAAATCACAAGTACAGATCACAGCAAGATTCAAACTAGAATTTTAGGTCAATTTTCACCGATATATCTCTTATATGCCTTCTTGTAATGATGTGAAATTCCATGGGAAGATGGATAATAAAGTTATAAATCTAATGGAAGTGGTTTCACTCAAAAGGATCACGGTATCAATAATTGAGCTTTTTTGTGTATGCTACAGAGAAAGGAAAAAATCATTTGAATTGGAAATGGGGTTTGGGGTGGGGAATTTTGTTTTGTTTGGTTTTATAGGAACAAAGATATGACCGTGGAACTAGACAATGCTAAAATGGACGCAAATTCAATTTAGCAAACCAAAACTAACAGATTGAAAGGCACAATGGGGTTTGAACAATGAGAATTAACACTTTTGTGGGGCAATTTTCTGGACTATAGGAAAATAAAACCAATCTACTAACTAGGGATACAAGAAATTCACCGATCAATGAACCTCCGATACCACCTAATGTGCTAATGTTGACCAAGTCTTTCGATGAGAACGATAATTTCGATTGACGATGAACAACTCACGATTCTGAACTACGAGCAACATGTACGAACCAAGTAATCACAACTAATCACCAAGTCATTATCAACCATGCCAAAGACACGATTGACCGATCACGAGGATCAATTCCCAAACAATCGAAGAACAAGCAAGAATAAAGTAACGAGCAACTCAATTACAAATATATGAATTGAGTTCAAAAGGTGGGATTCCACAAAGGTTCTTTATGGTTGGTCTAGTCGACATAAGCTTAAGAACAAGAGTTTTCACAATGGAGAAATTAAGCAAACGAAATCCAAGAAAATTAAAGTGTGCGACCTCCTTAAATAGAGAAGGAAAGTCACATAAAACTAAGAAACAAGTGGTGATACTATTTACGATAACTTTTCACATGAACAGACGGGGTGATGAATAGTTTGGGCCGTAGAGGTGGCGCATTCCTTGGGCCCATGCATTACAAAACCTAATTTGGCCCAAACATGTGATGTAGCACCTTCTTTTGATGATTACGGTGCACATAGAAAGAATTTTGAGGTAGGACTAGATCCGTTGGAAAGAGACGAGACAAGCTTTTCAACAAGTACTTGTGGACCTCAAATATACTACGTGTATGAAAGTTATGCAAATTTGAAGTTGGACCCGAGGTTGAATCCGAATTG
>JAYGGG010000245.1:0-24817 GCA_036346245.1 Bonia amplexicaulis | reverse complement strand
CCCACGGTGTAATTGCGCCCTATCGCCGTAGCTCCCGGGCGCCATCTCCTTCCCCAACTCCCGCCGCAATCCATTGATCCGAGCCACCAAAACTCAATTCATTTTACCCACACCACCCTCAGACGCAAGCCCTTCCGTTTCCCGAGCCTCGGGCCCAGCCCACCAAGACCAGCACCTTCCCGCCGCCCAAGACGCCGCCCCGCCCGAGCCCGCCCATTAGTACCACCTTCGCATCCTCTAGGCGCCGATCCCGCTTTGGTCACCCCCCCCCGCCACGAACGCCCGACCGCCACCGACTTCCCCGGCCCGGCCGGTTCATCCGTCACGCCGATAAGTCGTAACACCCGTGAACGAGTTGGCGCCCCGCTCACCGCACCCGCCCGTCAATCTCCGGGAGAGAGTTAGGATTTTACCCATTTTGCTAGAAGCAAAGAAAAGCGGATTAAGGAATAATTAAAAAAGAAAATCACATTAGCCAATAGTTAATGCAAAAAGTTAGGATGAGAATAAGAGTATTTAAGATTTTATAGGATAAATTATTAATATGGCTTGAATATTTATTGATAAAAGATGCAAAATTTATTTAGGACGGTGAGCTTTTGAATACCAAATCATGGGTTAATCATCATATGCCAAAATAATATGCCTTGGATAATTATTTAAATCTTTATTAACCAAAGGCTTAGTAGGAATGTTTTTAGAGATATGATCTCCAAAATGATAACAAAGGCAACTTAAGATTAAAATATGTCAAATGCTAAGTGAAGGAATAAAATATCAATATCGATTTCGAGTGCCTCTAAACAAAAAGTTATACTAATATACGGTACCAAAATATAATAGCCCTAGGTCAATAGGCATTAAAATGGTCTAACCCATATATAAATGCTCTAAAGTAAACATGTAACCAATAACACGAGTAACTAGGGTCACATAAAATGCTACATACCGGTCCCATAATTGTATATACAAAAGCTAGGACCGAAAATAGACCCTAACTCAAAAACTAAGCCTAGTGATAAATAAGATGCATAAAATATCATACCACAAAATGCAAAACATAAACTATGAGATTAACTCGATAAGCTAAAATTTGCAAACATTTTATGTATATATATGTATGTATATATATCACATGCCCCAACATTAGCAACACAGAATACCCCGAAAATGTTTTATTAATTGCTTAGTTAATAGAGAGGGACTTAAGTGAAAAGATTTATTAAAAGAGTTTTGGGGTTTTTCCGAAAGTTAAGACAACTGGGGCTTGGGCTTGGCCTGTGGGATTTTCTAGGCCCAAGAGGGAGGGAGGCCACCACTTAAAATCCCGGCACCCCACCCCGCGCCTCCACCCCCGCGCTCCTCCCCGCAGCCGCCTCCCCGCGCTTTGTGCCGCCTTGTGCACGCCGGTGCCCGCTGCGCCCGGCCGGTGCGCCTTGCCGCCGCCTTCTCCGTGCCGTGTCGCCGCCCCGCCGCGCCGGTGTTTCGCTCGCCGCCGCCCGCCGTCGCCGCCTTGTTCTCCGGAGCGCCGCCGCCGACGCTCGCCGCTATACCGCGGGATCCGGAGGAAGGAGAGGAGGAGATCGTGAGCGTGTTCGCCGCCGCTTGTCGCCGTTTCGCCGACGTGTTCGCCCTCGTGTCGCCAAGGGTAACCCGCTGGTCCTCTAGATGAGTTTTAATCGTTGATTTCGTCTGCTTTCTGGACCGCCGTGATGCTTTCGTTAATCTACTGTTCGGGTTAGATCCGTCAGATTCGTGTCCGGACCTCTTCTAGAAAATTGTAGAGGACTTGATTATCTTTCCGGGAGTGCTAGAACGCGTTATTCCGAGTTGTGTAGCAAAAGTTATGAATTTTCTAGTGCTGCTGTTCTCGCAGATCGGAGTAGTTCGGACAGAGTTTAGTAGATCGGTTTGTGCGATTTGAAATAGTTGCGAATCGAAATTCTTCATCTAAGGAAAGTTTTAGATAATTTTCTTAGCTTTCCATAAAGGTCAATAAGTCCGATTTCGAGTTTCTGGGCGAAAGTTATGCCTGTTTTAGTGCGCTGTCCAGAGAGTCCAACGTGAATTTGGATGCTTTAAAAGGGTTTGATCGGTTAGTAAATGGTCGAATCGAGAGTCTCCCAACTAAGTTTTTGTAGATAATTTAATTATCTTTACAGAGAGTCCAAGAACGCTTAATTTGGAGTTACGTACTGAAAGTTATGATTTTGGAAGTCTACCGTCTGTGGTTGGGCAGATTTGGCCGAGGGGAGTTGGGGATTTAATTGAGATAAATTGTTGGGTTAATTGGGGTTGTTGTTATTTTATACCTAGAAACCCGCATCGTCATGTTAGTAATTATTAATTAAATATTCAGGAGGAGAACGGATTTAGGGTTGTGCCTTCTACGCCGCTCTTCATTTTCTCGCGGTTGAGGCAAGTATAACCTGCTATGATTAATCTGTGTGATTGAGTGATGATACGAGTGGTGTTTGAGTTATGAATGCTTTACTTATGAATTTGAGTAATGTTCGAGTTGTTAATGCTATTTATGTTTTGTTTACATTATGGCATTTATGAGATTTGTTGATGCGTAGTATGGTGAATGCATGATATCTTGTTGATACATTCTCATATATGCATCATATTGAGAATTGTTGAAGTCTTGGTCATGTGGTGATCAAGATCGAGGTCCCCACACTTGCGGAGTGTGGGCATTGGTCCCCTGCACTGAGGGCATGCATGGGTGTGCATTGACGGACACACCCGCACACCTAGAAATGCGAAAGAGATGAGAAAGAGGAGTTTTGATCATAATGCATAGCATGAAATTCATATGTAATATGTTTAACTTGAGGGTTAATGTTCATGCTTGCATTTGATACGCTTATACTTGCCGAGTCGTTGGACTCACTCTTGCTCGCTTTGTTTATTTGTTTTAGGTACCAATGTGAGAATGGCATATATGGGATCAAAAAGGATTAGCTTGCTGCACGTGCACTATTCCTTCAATAAGAAATAAAGACAAATATGATAATCTTGTTGGCTTGTTAGCTTAATTGGTTCGCTTTATTTTCCATCGATTAAATGTAATAAAGACTTAGTATCATTGGATATTATCTTCCGCTCATTATTTAGAACTTGTGCTATTCATGCTTATTTAAACCGCCATCCGTTAATAAACAAAGGAGGTTATGTCGAAATTTTTAGGTAACCTATATTAGTTGTTGTTTTATTGTGGATAGTAGCATTTCGTGCCTATGTTAGGTCAAGTGTTACAGCTTGGTATCGTGAGCGGTCAGAGGTCCGGTAGTGAAAATATTAAATTTGACACATCGTGCACGATAGGGATGGGTTTTGCATCGCATCCGTATCATTGCTACTGTTTCTGATAATTAATTGTGTGTCATGTGTGACTCTATATTTATTTATGTTATATAGAGATGGCAAGGGGTAGAGGCCGTGGTCGTGGCCTACAGAGCGCCGGACGAAGCCAGTGTCAGGCCCCGCCAGCTTGAATGCAATCCGCCAGAGAGGCCATCCGGTGGGATCAGAGGAAGAGGTTGCTCAATGGTTCAAGGAAACCGCCTCCACCCCTCGCACCTGTGAGCCGCACCGCGGTCATCCCCGCGCCTTGCCGACGGTGGGTGTGATGGGTCCGCATCTGGAATGTGTTGAGGTTGGATACTGATGGACTAGGGACGCCAGCTGATGCCGCTTAACTGTTGCGCCACATAGAGAGACATCTAGAGGTGTTGGGGCTACCATCCGAAAGCAAAGCAGTTCTGCTTGTGGCCTTTCGCTTGAAGGGCAAAGTGATCTCGTGGGAAGGAGTCCTGTTGCTTAGATCCGCCTTTAGGGCCGACTTGGGAGGTGTTTCTGAGCAGTCAGAAGAGGTTCTATCCTCGACTCATTTGTGGAGAGGATGGAGGTTTCATTGAATGATTACAAGGTGGCAAGATGTCGTGTCGTGAGTACGAGGTGGGATTCCACAACATAATCCGCTTGCACTTTGTGGCTACCAATGAGGTGGAGAAGGCCAAGAGGTTCCGCAGAGGACTTAGGCAGAGTTTCGACAGTATTGGGAGCTTTGAGTCTCGTGACTTTAGCTCCTGTGGAGCAAGTGAGAGGCATGGAGTTAGAGATGCAGCTGGGAGGGACCCGATGGGACTGGTGGTCATGCGATTCCCGAGAGTACAGAGAGTAGCGAGGAAGAGTTTTGGCAGGGCTCTGCCAACCGGCTTCGGCTCACAAGAAGTTCAAGGGTCGCAGAATTCTTTCAAGTCTAAGTTCAACAAGTCCTCGTGCGCCTTCCACTTTTCGTCCTTCACCGGTGTTCCGATGGTACGTCCGGTCCCGGTCAGGATGAAATGTTTCAAGTGTGGCGAGGGACATCGTATGCAGAGTGTGTTTGGTCGGAGCTTGTCGCCATTGTGGTCCGAGGGCCACAAGGCAATGGTCCGTAAGCGTAATCCCGCCAAAGATCATCAAGCGGGAGCCGCTCAGTCACCCTCGTCGCCAAGCAGCCTTCTTCCTGGGTCAGGCATATGCTAGCAATGCCTCACTGCACTTGGGCCCACCCGGCCTCACTACCCTTCTCCCGGAGGGATGCCTCCAGGTACTTTTGGCCGCCTCCTCCCGGGCGTTGTTTCAAAGAAGGGCGCCTGGCCTCCTCCGCAGCGGGCGGCTCGCCATATCCGGTGTTGCGGCGCCCAGACTCAAATACGCCTCCCACGCCACGCTTGCCGACTACCGAGCCAAGAGTCGTCCCGATGTGGTGACAGTACGCTTTTGGTGGACTCAAGGAGGCTTATGTTCTGCTTGATTCCCGAGCTACTTTCTTTGCTTCCATAGAGTTTGCTAGTGGCCAAAGTTGAGTTTGCGCCTATAGCTCACTGCTTTGGTTCATTCACGGTGGAATTCTTTCTAGTTCAACAATCGTCCGTTGTACGACATTACCATAGATGGAGAACATTTTGTTGCTAATCCGATGGTTATGAGGATGTAGCCGCTTGATGTTATTTTGGGAATGGATTGGTTACATAGTTACCGTGTCGTCATATCTTGTTTTTGGAAGACAAGAACTTTGCAATCGCGCCGTGCCAAGAGTTAGTGTTTCGTGTAGTGCACCCTCCTGCACACCCAAGGTGTTGGCTAGTCTTTTCCCGGTAGTAGAGCAAGAAGAGTGGATTTCTTTTATCCCTTGTGGAAAAGCCAAATTCTTTGATTGCAGCAGTGCATTCTGGTCCGGGAATTCATGGACGCTTCCAGCAGAGTTGCTGTGGATGCCACCTCCGTCCCGGGTGGAGTTCGGAACTGACTTGGTGCCGGAGCACCACCAGCTTATAACTCCGCACTGCTTGGCTCGACTGCTCCAAGAAGAGTTAAAGAAGCAATTGGATGATCCAAGGCAAAGGATCTTATCCGTCCGAGTGTGTCTCCGGGAGCACCAAGTGTTATTTGTTAAGAAGAAAGATGGAGTTGGCGATGTGTATTGATTACCGTGTTCTCAATCGCTAGCCATCAAGAATAAGTATCCTTTACCCCGTGACGAGGATTTGTTTGATTAGTTGAGGGAGCTAAGGTATTTTCAAAGATTGATCTCCACGGGTACAATCAAATTCTCGTCCGAGAGGAGGACATTGAGAAAACTGCTTCCACGAGGTATGGGCATTTTGAATTTAAAGTTATGTCTTTTGACTAACAAATGCCCCGCCGCTTTCATGGAGACAATGAATGTGATGTTACATGAATATTTGGACGACTTTGTGGTCGTATTCATTGATGATATCTTGATTTATTCCAAGAGCGAAGCGATCATGAGCAAGATTCGAGACAAGTGTTGGCAACACTAAGAGAGCATAAGTTTTATGCTAAGCTCAAGAAGTGTGAGTTCGGGTGACCCAGTGGGGTTCTCGGGTCACATCATCACGATAAAGGAGTCTCCGCTGATCCAAGTAAAGTTTCTTCATGGTGGATTGGGAGAGGCCGACCAATGTCAAGGAGGTGAGGAGCTTCTGATTGGCGTGTTATTATCATGCCAGCAAGATTTCTCCATCATCGCCAAGCCCTTGTCAAGCTTACCTAAGGACATGAGGTTTCGGGACGATGATTGTGAGCGCAGCTGGATTTTGAAGGAAAGTCAGTGACCGCCTCGCTCTCACCGCTCCGCAGCCGTGAAGCGATCTACGCTTTCTCCGATGCATCAAGAGTTGGTCAAGGTGTGCTTATGCAAGATGGTAAGGTTTTGCTTACGACGAGGCAATTGAAAAGCATGAATGTAATTACCCTACCCATGATTTAGAGTCGGGTCATAGCTATGTTTGCATTGAAGCTTTGAGGCACTATTCAGACGGTGAGACTTGTGACGTGTTTACCGATCACAAGAGTCTCAAGCACATCTTTACCCGTATGATCTCGAATTTGAGGCAAAGCAGATGGTTAGAGTTGATCAAGGATTATGATCTAACCATTCAAGATCATCCGTAAGGCCAATGTGGTGGCCGATGCTCGAGTCGCAAGGCGCCGCCACCCCGGATTGTTTGATTGCTGATTTTGATCGTATGGGATATCTTCGCTATGCGGTACGGCCCGAGGGAGACCCAGCTGATCTTAGAGTCACCTATACCGAGCGGAAAAGTGAGGCACAACACCGATCAGCTTGTTTCAGAGGGTTATGAAACGTTGGAGATGGGAAAAGAAGGGATTTCAAGATGATATGTCGTGGCATTATGCTTTAAAGGGCTTATGCGCGTGCAGAAAGCGGAGGTTAAGGATGACATTTTGAGAGAAGCTCATCGCACCCCGTATACAGTTCATCCGGGAGAGACTAAGATGTATCGTGATTTGAAGCACTTCTCGTGAAAAGGATGAAGGTGGATATAGCAAATTATGTGGCCTCGTGGTATTTGTTAGCAAGTGAAAGTCGAACATAAGAGGCCACCGATATTGCGCCCATTGGAGGTTCCTCAATGGCCGTGGATGATATTTCTATGGATTTTGTGGTCACGTTGTTCTCGGCCGAGAGGCAAGGACGCAATTTGGGTTGTTGTGGATCGGTTCAAGAAGTCCGCAGACTTCATTCCTATCCGCACAACCAACTCAATGAGTGATCCGCTCCTATTTATGTTCGGAAATTGTGAGGATTCATGGTGTGCCTAAGACCATAATTTCCGACAGAGATGCCAAGTTTGTTTCCAAGTTTTGGGAGAGTTTGCAGAGTGCTTTGGGCACTCACTGCTTGAGCACGGCTTTCCACCCGCAGATCGATGGACAACAGAGCGGACTATCCAAACTTTGGAGGACATGTTGAGATCTTGTGTGTCGCCTTGAAGGGTAGTTGGGAGGATCAATTACCGCGTAGTTTGCCTATAACAATGCTTATCACCTAGTATCAAAGCAGCTCCATTTGAAGTGTTGTATGGTCAGAGTGTAGGTCGCCTTTGCCGGAAGCGTGATAGAAAGGGCCTTAGGACCTGATTGGGTCCAAGACCGCTGAGAGAGTGGCTTTGGTAAGACAGTAATTTGTTGGCCGCCTGTAGTAGATAGAAGAGTTATGCCGATGTGAGAAGGAGGGACTTGGAGTTTGCGTGGAGATCAGTGCCTTGAGAGTATCTCCTACCAAGGGTGTGGTGAGGTTCTGCATCAAAGGGAAGCTTAGCCCGAGGTACGTTGGACCTTTCACCATATTAGCGCGGATTGGGAAATTGGCTTACCGCTTGATCTTCCCGAGGCTATGCGTGAGTGCATAACGTGTTTCACGTGTCCATGTTGAGGAAGTACTCATGAGACCCGTAAGTTCACATCGAGCTAGAACCTTTGATTATTGAGCAAGATCTATCCTTTGAGTCCAAGCCATGCGATTCTCGGAAAGGTCGTAAAAGTGTTGAGAAATAAGACTTTGTCAGTATGTCAAAGTGCTTTGGTCGATCGACACCGAGGGAGGCAACTTGGGAGTTGGAGTCTCTGATGCTTGAGTCGCACCCGCGCGTTGTTCACGCCAAAAGCGTGTTTTTTCTAGTTGGTTGTTTTGTTTCGCCGCTAGGTTGCAGCTAGAATTGGGTCGAATTGCTTAAGGAGGGTAGAATGTAATACCCTTAAAATGTTTTATTAATTGCTTAGTTAATAGAGAGGGACTTAAGTGAAAAGATTTATTAAAAGAGTTTTGGGGGTTTTCTCGAAAGTTAAGACAACTGGCTTGGGCTTGGCCTGTGGGATTTTCTAGGCCCAAGAGGGAGGGAGGCCACCACTTAAAACCCCGGCAGCCCCAACCCCTCGCGCCCACCCCCTCGCGCCTCGCCCCGCAGCCGCCGCCTCGCGCTTTGCCGCCGCTGCCGCCGCTGCCGCCACGGCGCGCCGCCGCCGCCGCCGCCGCCGCCATCTTCTCCGTGCCGTCGCCGCCCCGCGCGCGTGGTGCTCGCTCGCCGCCGCCTTCGCCGTCGCCGCCTTGTTCCCCGAGCGCCGCCGCCGACGCTCGCCGCTATACCGCGTGATCCGGAGGAAGGAGAGGAGGAGATCGTGAGCGCAGTTCCGTCGTCGTCGCCGTGTTCGCCGACGTGTTCGCCCTCGTGTCGCCAAGGGTAACCCGCTGGTCCTCTAGATGAGTTTTAATCTGTTGATTTCGTCTGCTTTCTGGACCGCCGTGATAGTTTGGGTTAATCGGCTGTTCTGGGTTAGATCCGTCAGATTCAGGTCTGGACCTCTTCTAGAAAATTGTAGAGGACTTAATTATCTTTCCAGGAGTGCTAGAACGCGTTATTTCGAGTTGTGTAGCAAAAGTTATGAATTTTCTAGTGCTGCTGTTCTGCAGATCGGAGTAGTTCTAGACAGAGTTTAGTAGATCGGTTTGTGCGACGGAAATAGTTGCGAATCAGAAATTCTTCATGTTAGGAAAGTTTTAGATAATTTTCTTAGCTTTCCATAAAGGTCAAGAAGTCCGGATTTCGAGTTTCTGGGCGAAAGTTATGCCTGTTTTAGTGCGCTGTCCAGAGAGTCCAACGTGAATTTGGATGCTTTAGAAAAGGGTTTGGATCGGTTAGTAAATGGCCGAATCAGAGAGTCTCCCCAACTAAGTTTTTGTAGATAATTTAATTATCTTTACAGAGAGTCCAAGAACGCTTAATTTGGAGTTACGTACTGAAAGTTATGATTTTTGGAAGTCGGCTGTCTGTGGTTGGGCAGATTTGGCCGAGGGGAGTTGGGGATTTAATTGAGATAAATTGTTGGGTTAATTGGGGTTGTTGTTATTTTATACCTAGAAACCCGTTACTGTCATGTTAGTAATTATTAATTAAATATTCAGGAGGAGAACGGATTTGGGGGTTGTGCCTTCTACGCTCTTCATTTTCTCGCTTGAGGCAAGTATAACCTTGCTATGATTAATCTGTGTGATTGAGTGATGATAATTGAGTGGTGTTTGAGTTATGAATGCTTTACTTATGAATTTGAGTAATGTTCTGAGTTGTTAATGCTATTTATGTTTTGTTTACATTATGGCATTTATGAGATTTGTTGATGCGTAGTATGGTGAATGCATGATATCTTGTTGATACATTCACATATATGCATCATATTGAGAATTGTTGAAGTCTTGGTCATGTGGTGATCAAGATCGAGGTCCCCACACTTGCGGAGTGTGGGCATTGGTCCCCGCACTCGAGGGTGTGCATGGGTGTGCATTGACGGATGCACACCGCACACGGTAAAATGCGAAAGAGATGAGAAAGAGGAGTTTTGATCATAATGCATAGCATGAAATTCATATGTAATATGTTTAACTTGAGGGTTAATGTTCATGCTTGCATTTGATACAGTTATACTTGCTGAGTCGTTGGACTCACTCTTGTTGTTTGTTTATTTGTTTTAGGTACCAATGTGAGAATGGCATATATGGGATCAAAAGGATTAGCCACAGCACGTGCACTATTCCTTCAATAAGAAATAAAGACAAATATGATAATCTTGTTGGCTTGTTAGCTTAATTGGTTCGCTTTATTTTCCATCGATTAAATGTAATAAAGACTTAGTATCATTGGATATTATCTTCCGCTCATTATTTAGAACTTGTGCTATTCATGCTTATTTAAACCGCCATCCGTTAATAAACAAAGGAGGTTATGCCGAAATTTTTAGGTAACCTATATTAGTTGTTGTTTTATTGTGGATAGTTAGTAGCATTTCAGCCTATGTTAGGTCGGGTGTTACAGCTGGTATCGTGAGCGGTCAGAGGTCCGTGGTAGTGAAAATATTAAATTTGACACACCGTACATGAGATGGGATGGGTTTTGCATCGATCCGATTATTGTCATTGCTGCTCGATAATTAATTGTGTGTCATGTGTGACTCTATATTTATTTATGTTATAGAGATGGCAAGGGTAGAGGCCGTGGTCGTGGTCGTGGCGGCGCCGCCGGACGAAGTGTGCAGGTGCCCCGCCAGCTGAATGCACTCACGCCAGAGAGGCCATCCGGGGATCGTGAGGAAGAGGTTGCTTTAGCGGTTCAAGGAAACCGCCCACCCCGCACCTGCAGAGCCGCACCGCGGTCATCCCCGCCTTGCCGACGGTGGGGGTGTGATGGGTCCGCATCTGGAATGCGTTGAGGTTGATACTGATGGACTAGGGACGCCATTGATGTCGCTAACCTGTTGCGCCACATAGAGAGACATCTAGAGGTGTTGGGGCTACCATCCAGCAAAGAAGTTTTGCCAGGCCTTTCAGCTGAAGGGCAAAGGATCTCGTGGAAGGAGTCCGTCACTAGATCCGCCGCTTTAGGGCCGCCGACTTGGGAGGTGTTCTCGAGCAGTCAGAAGAGGTTCTATCCTCGACTCATTTGTGGAGAGGATGGAGGTTTCATTGAATGATTACAAGGTGGCAAGATGTCGGTCGAGTACGAGGTGGGATTCCACAACATAATCCGCTTGCACTTTGTGGCTACCAATGAGGTGGAGAAGGCCAAGAGGTTCCGCAGAGGACTTAGGGGTGGAGTTTCGACAGTATTGGGAGCTTTGAGCCTGTGACTTTAGCTCCCTGTGGAGCAAGCGAGAGGCATGGAGTTAGAGATGCGCCTTGGGGAGGGACCGCATGGGACCTGGTGGTCATGCGACCGAGAGTACAGAGTAGCCTCGAGGAAGAGTTTTGGCTGGTGGGTCGGCATACGGCTTCGGTTCACAAGAAGTTCAAGGGTCGCAATTCTTTCAAGTCTAAGTTCAACAAGTCCCGTGCGCTTCCACTTTTCGCCCTTCACCGGTGTTCGATGGTACGTCCGGTCCCGGTCAGGATGAAATGTTTCATGTGGTGAGGGACATCGTATGCAGAGTGTGTTTGGTTGGAGCTTGTCGCCATTGTGGTCCTGAGGGCCACAAGGCAATGGTCCAGAAGCGTAATCCCGCCAAGATCATCAAGTGGGAGCCACCAGCAAAGACACAAGCCAGCACAGCTTCTTCCCGGGGTCAAGATGCTAGCAATGCCTTACTCGCACTTGGGCGCCACCGGCCACTATTCCTTCTCCCGAGGATGCCTCTGTGGTACTTTTGGCCGCCTCCCCGCGGGCAAGAGCCCAAGAAGGGCGCCTCAGCCTCCTCGCAGTGGCGGCCCGCCATATCCGGGGTGTTGGCGGCCCGGCACTTTCAAATAGCTGCCTCCCACGCTTGCCGATGGTCGAGCTTGTGTCGTCCCGATGTGGTGACAGTACGCTTTGGTGGACTCAAGGAGGCTTATGTTCTGCTTTGATTCCCGAGCTACTTTCTTTGCTTCCATAGAGTTTGCTAGTCGGCCAAAGTTGAGTTTGCGCCTATAGCTCAACTGCTTTTGGTTCATTCACGGTGGAATTCTTTTCTAGTTCAACAACTCGTCTGGTTGTAATGATTACCATAGATGGAGAACATTTTGTTGCTAATCCGATGGTTATGAGGATGGAGCCGCTTGATGTTATTTTGGGAATGGATTGGTTGCATAGTTACCGTGTCATATATCTTGTTTTTGGAAGACAAGAATTTGCAATCGCCGTCGAGCCAAGAGTTAGTGTTTCGTGGTAGTGCACCCTCCGACACCCAAAGCAGTGTTGGCTAGTCTTTTCCGGTAGTAGAGCAAGAAAGAGTGGATTTTTATCCCTTGTGAAAAGCCAAATTCTCTTTGATTGCAGAAAGCGTATCTCGGTGGTCCGGAATTGTGGACGCTTCCACAGAGTTGCTGTGATGCCACCTCCGGCCCGGGTGGAGTTCGACTGACTTGGTGCCGAGCACCCACCGCTTATAACTCCGCACTGCTTGGCTCGACTGCCCAAGAAGAGCTAAAGAAGCGCTTGGATGATCTAAGGCAAAGGATCTTATTCGCCCGAGCGTGTCTCCGTGGGGAGCACCAAAGTTATTTGTCAAGAAGAAAGATGGGAGTTAGCGATGTGTATTGACTACCGTGTTTCAACCACCGACCATCAAGAATAAGTATCCTTTACCCCGTAGACGAGGATTTGTTTGATCGCTTGAGGGGAGCTAAGGTATTTTCAAAGATTGATCTCCGCCGGGTACAATCAAATTCGTCCGAGAGGAGGACATTGAGAAAACGGCGCTTCCCACGAGGTATGGGCATTTTGAATTTAAAGTTATGTCTTTTGACTAACAAATGCCCCGCCGCTTCATGGAGACAATGAATGTGATGTTACATGAATATTTGACGACTTTGTGGTCGTATTCATTGATGATATCTTGATTTATTCCAAGAGCGAAGCGCATCATGAGCAAAGATTCGAGACAAGTGTTGGCAACACTAAGAGAGCATAAGTTTTATGCGGCTCAAGAAGTTTGAGTTCGGGTGACTCAGTGGGGTTCTTGGGTCACATCATCGATAAGGGAGTATCACGATCCAAGTAAAGTTTCTTCGGTGGTGGATTGGGAGAGGCCGACCAATGTCAAGGAGGTGAGGAGCTCTCTGATGGTGCAAAGTTATTATCGCTTGGTGCAAGATTTCTCCATCATCGCCAAGCCCTTGTCGAAGCTTACCTGTAAGGACATGAGGTTTCCTGTGATGATGATTGTGAGCGCAGCTCAGATGATGAAGGAAAGTCGGTGACCGCCTGCTCTCACCGCCTGCAGCCGTGGAAGTTTCATTCTTTCCCGATGCATCAAGAGTTGGCTGGTTGTGTGCTTATGCAAGATGGTAAGGTTTTGGCTTACGTGATCAAGGCGCTTGAAAAGTATGAACGTATTACCCTACCCATGATTTAGAGTCGGCCGCAGCTAGTTTGCATTGAAGCTTTGAGGCACTATTCTGACGGTGAGATGTGACGGTTTACCGATCACAAGAGTCTCAAGTACATCTTTACCCGTATGATCTGAATTTGAGGCAACAGCAGATGGTTAGAGTTGATCAAGGATTATGATCTAACCATTCAAGATCATCCTGTAAGGCCAATGTGGTGGCCGACAGCCTGAGCTCGCAAGGCGACGCACCGGGATTATTTGATTTGCCGATTTTGACCTGAGGGGATATTCTTCCGCTATGCGGTACGGCCCGAGTGGAGACCTGGCTTGATCTTAGAGTCGCCTATACCAGAGCGAAAAGTGGAGGCACAACAACCGACTCGATCGCTTCTAGAAGGGTTATGAAACGGTTAGAGATGGGAAAGGAAGGATTTCAATTGATAGGTCAGTGCATTGCGCTTAAAGGGTTATGCGTGCCGCAGAAGCGGGGTTAAGGATGACATTTTGAGAGAAGCTCATCGCACGTGATACAGTTCATCCGGGAGAAACTAAGATATATCGTGATTTGAAGTGCAATTTCGTGGAAAAGGATGAAGGTGGATATAGCAAATTATGTGGCCTCGTGGTATTTGTCGCAAGTGAAAGCTGAACATAAGAGGCCACCGGATATTGCAGCCATTGAGGTTCCTCAATGGCCGTGGGATGATATTTCTATGGATTTTGTGGTCGCGTGCCTCGGTCGCCGAGAGGCAAGGACGCAATTTGGGTTGTTGTGGATCGGTTCAAGAAGTCCGCGACTTCATTCCTATCCGCACAACCAACTCAATGAGTGATCTGCTCTATTTATGTTCGGAAATTGTGAGGCTGCATGGTGTGCCTAAGACCATAATTTCCGACAGAGATGCCAAGTTTGTTTCCAAGTTTTGGGAGAGTTTGCAGAGTGCTTTGGGCACTCGGTTGCTTGAGCACGGCTTTCCACCCGCAGATCGATGGACGTCGAGCGGACTATCCAAACTTTGGAGGACATGTTGAGATCTTGTGTCTGTCCCCACCCGCGCCCCACCCCTGCGCCCGCCCGCAGCCGCCGCCTCGCGCTTTGCCGCCGCGCTCCGCGCCGCGCGCGCGCGCCGCCGTGCGCCTGCTGCCGCGCCATCTTCTCCGTGTCGTGTCGCCGCCCGCTGCGCCGTGGTGCTTTCGTCTTTCGCGCGCTTCGCCGCCGCCGCCTTGTTCCCCGAGCGCCGCGCCGACGCTCGCCGCTATACCGCGTGGATCCGGAGGAAGGAGAGGAGGAGATCGCGAGCGTGTTCATCATCATTGTCGCCGTGTTCGCCGATGTGTTCGCCCTCGTGTCGCCAAGGGTAACTCCGCTGGTCCTCTAGATGAGTTTTAATCAAGTTGATTTCGTCTATTTTCTGGACCGCCGTGACAGTTTGGGTTAATCGGCTGTTCTGGGTTAGATCCGTCAGGATTCAGGTCTGGACCTCTTCTAGAAAATTGTATAGGACTTGATTATCTTTCCAGGAGTGCTAGAACGCGTTATTCCGAGTTGTGTAGCAAAAGTTATGAATTTTCTAGTGCTGCTGTTCTGCAGATCGGAGTAGTTCTGGACAGAGTTTAGTAGATCGGTTTGTGCGACGGAAATAGTTGCGAATCAGAAATTCTTCATGTTAGGAAAGTTTTAGATAATTTTCTTAGCTTTCCATAAAGGTCAAGAAGTCCGGATTTCGAGTTTCGGAAAGTTATGCCTGTTTTAGTGCGCTGTCCAGAGAGTCCAATGTGAATTTAGATGCTTTAAAAAGGGTTTGGATCGGTTAGTAAATGGCCGAATCAGAGAGTCTACCCAACTAAGTTTTTGTAGGTAATTTAATTATCTTTACAGAGAGTCCAAGAACGCTTAATTTGGAGTTACGTACTGAAAGTTATGATTTTGGAAGTCGGCTGTCTGTGGTTGGGCAGATTTGGCCGAGGGAGTTGGGGATTTAATTGAGATAAATTGTTGGGTTAATTGGGGTTGCTGTTATTTTATATCTAGAAACCGTTACTGTCATGTTAGTAATTATTAATTAAATATTCAGGAGGAGAACGGATTTGGGTTGTGCCTTCTACGCTTCTTCATTTTCTCGGTTGAGGCAAGTATAACCTTGCTATGATTAATCTGTGATTGAGTGATGATACGAGTGGTGTTTGAGTTATGAATGCTTTACTTATGAATTTGAGTAATGTTCTGAGTTGTTAATGATATTTATGTTTTGTTTACATTATGGCATTTATGAGATTTGTTGATGCGTAGTATGGTGAATGCATGATATCTTGTTGATACATTCACATATATGCATCATATTGAGAATTGTTGAAGTCTTGGTCATGTGGTGATCAAGATCGAGGTCCCCACACTTGCGGAGTGTGGGCATTGGTCCCTGCACTGAGGGTACAGGCATAGTGTGCATTGACGGATGCACACCAGACACCGGTAAAATGCGAAAGAGATGAGAAAGAGGAGCCTTTGATCATAATGCATAGCATGAAATTCATATGTAATATGTTTAACTTGAGGGTTAATGTTCATGCTTGCATTTGATACAGTTATACTTGCTGAGTCGTTGGACTCACTCTTGCTGTTTGTTTATTTGTTTTAGGTACCAATGTGAGAATGGTATATATGGGATCAAAAAGGGATTAGCTTCGTTGCACGTGCACTATTCCTTCAATAAGAAATAAAGACATCATGATAATCTTGTTGGCTTGTTAGCTTAATTGGTTCGTTTATTTTCCATCGATTAAATGTAATAAGGACTTAGTATCATTGGATATTATCTTCCGCTCATTATTTAGAACTTGTGCTATTCATGCTTATTTAAACTGCCATCTGGTTAATAAACAAAGGAGGTTATGCCGAAATTTTTAGGTAACCTATATTAGTTGTTGTTTTATTGTGGATAGTTAGTAGCATTTCAGGCCTATGTTAGGCTGGGGTGTTACATAGGCCTTGGCCCAGGTGGGATTTTCTAGGCCCAAGAGGGGAGGGGAGGTCACCATTTAAAACCCTAGGCAGCCCCCGCCGCCGCCGCCCGCTCTCGCCGCCCGCCCCGCGCCGCCGCTGTCCCTTGCGTTGCGCGCGGTCGCCGCCCGCCGTGGTGCTGCTGCCCTTCGCCGCCGCATCGCTGCCGCTCGCTGCCGCCGCCGCCGCCGCTTGTCGCTCCTCCCGGCGCGCCGTCGCCGACGCTCGCCGCTGTACCGCGTGGATCCGGAGGAAGGAGAGGAGGAGATTGCGGCGGGTTCGTCGTCGTGTTCGCCGACGTGTTCGCTCGTCGTGTCGCCAAGGGTAATCCCTGGTAGTCTCTAGATGAGTTTTAATCGATTTAGATTCGCGGTTTTCTGGGCTGCTGGGACAGTAGTTGTTTCTGGCGGTTTTGATCTAGTTTCGTCGGGATTCAGGTCTGGACCCTTCTAGAAAGTTGTAGAGGGTTTAATTATATTTCCAGGAGTACAAGAACACGTGATTCAGATTTGTGTAGCGAAGTTATGAATTTTCTAGTGTTACTGTTCTGCAGATCGGGTAGTTCTGGACAGAGTTTAGTAGATCGGTTTGTGCGACGGAAATAGTTGCGATTCAGGAGTCCTTCAAATTGAGAAAGTTGTAGATACGTTTCTTATCTTTCAATAGAGGTAAAGAAGTCCGGATTCCGAGTTTCTGGGCGAAAGTTATGCCTGTTTTAGTGCGCTGTCCAGAGAGTCCGACGTGATTTTGGATGCTTTATAAAAGGGTTTGGATCGGTTAGTAAATGGCCGAATCAGAGAGTCTCCCCAACTAAGTTTTTGTAGATAATTTAATTATCGTTACAGAGAGTCCAAGAACGCTTAATTTGGAGTTACGTACTGAAAGTTATGATTTTTGGAAGTCGGCTGTCTGTGGTTGGGCAGATTTGGCCGAGGGGAGTTGGGGATTTTAATTGAGATAAATTGTTGGAGAATTTGGGGTTGCTGATATTTTGTATCTAGAAACCCGTTACTGTTATGTTAGTAATTATTAATTAAATATTCTGGAGGAGAGCGGATTCGGGTTGTGCCTTCTACGCTTCTTCATTTTCTCGGTTGAGGCAAGTATATTTGTGATGTGAAAATCTGTGTGTTTATGGATTTGTTGAATTGTTTGGATGATGGTTGAATCATGGTTGTTTAAATTGTGAGTATGAGTAAGTGATGAATTGAGAATGCTATTTATGTTCTGCTTACATTATGGCATTTATGAGATTGGTTGATGCGTAGTATGGTGAATGCTCGTTATCTTTGATACATTCACATATATGCATCATATTGAGAATTGTTGAAGTCTTGGTCATGTGGTGATCAAGATCGAGGTCCCCACACTTACGGAGTGTGGGCATTGGTCCCTGCACGAGGGTAGCATGGTGTGCATTGACGGATGCACACCCGCATTACCGTAAAATGCGAAGAGATGAGAAAGAGGAGATTTTGATCATATTGCATAGCATGATGTTCTATGTTAATTGTTTAACTTGACGCTTAATGATCATTGGTATTGATGTTGATATACTTGCCGAGTTATTGGACTCACTCTTGTCGCTTTGTTTATTTGTTTTAGGTACCAATATGAGAATGGCATATATGGGATCAAAAGGATTAGCTTGCACGTGCACTATTCCTTCAATAAGAAATAAAGACAGTCATGATAATCTTGTTGGCTTGTTAGCTTAATTGGTTCAGTTTATATTCCATCAGATTAAATGTAATAAAGACTTAGTATCATTGGATATTATCTTCCGCTCATTATTTAGAACTTGTGCTATTCATGCTTATTTAAACCGCCATCCGGTTAATAAACAAAGGAGGTTATGCCGAAAATTTTAGGTAACCTATATTAGTTGTTGTTTTATTGTGGATAGTTAGTAGCATTTCGTGCCTATGTTAGTCGGGTGTTACATTGGTATCGAGCGGCTTTAGGTCCGTGGTAATTAAACTATTAAATTGACACACGGTGCATGAGGATGGGATGGGTCAAGCATTGCATTTATGCTTTTGACATGTTATATTGATGATTTACATTATGAGATAATCTTGTATGCTTATTGATAATCTTGTATGATTATGATTTGCTCCTATGACTCGTTATGACCGAGAATAGTCAATGATATGATGTAGATGTTGTGATGTGCTACCTTGGTATTGCCAGATTATATCATTGTTTGTAGTATGAGGATTAGCAATGTAGTTACCTCGTAACTTAATTGCGTGTTTGGTGAATTTATTAGAAAAGTCATATTATCCTTGTTGATTTCGCCAATTCTTGGTCGATTGCGTAATGAATTTCTTTTGAGATTGTGGTTCTTGCAGTTGAGGGTATGCAATTGGTCTCTACTTGTTCCTTGAAGCGCTTATTGTTTCTTTCCGACTACGAGATACTTTGCTACCGTGCTTATTGTTGATTTGTAAGGTTAGTTCCTTCGTGGGACTTTTGTCTTGTTGTGAATCATGACTTATTGGCTCGCTTGGTACTTTCTCTTGTTAATGCAAGTTTTGAGTTGCAAAACTCATTGTTATGTGAAAGCTTTGGATCTTTGTATTTATGTATCTCGAGCGTTGAAGTTTATTGTTCCTCTTCTTTGAAAGAGAGTGTTAAAACCTTTATGTTATTTTGCTATGCTTAAGTAGAAGGTGGTGATCATCTAAGCTAACTCGTATGGTATGAATTGTCAAGTTGTGAAGTTAGCATGGTGCATAATTAATTCCAACTAGCATCCTTGGAAGTGTAGTTGATTAATTTTGATATTGCTTGTAATAGTTTATTAAAGAACAGTGATTAAGAAATTGTCTATACATGATTGGAACCCATGTAGTTATTGAGGAGAGTGCAAAAGAGTTACAATGATTATTATGATTGATTAAAAATACTATCATGTTGGATACATGGAATTATGTTTGTCGTTAGTGATTAATCTAACTGCTTGGAATTATTAAGAAGAAGGTGGGAATATTGTCTTGGTAATATTAATCGTTAATATGTCTTTTATTTAGATACTTTATGAGCGTGCACAATTGCTAGTTTCATCTATCTTTACCATGTTAGATTATTGAAATATGTATAAAGAAATAGATGAATGTTGATGTATAGACTTGCGTAATCTAGTCTTACAAAGTCGGTATTATTGAAGATTAAAGTTATTTCTATTCTAATTTCTGAATGTAAGGTAGGATACAGAATCTATGCTCATGATTGTTTTATGATTGTAAAACGAAGTTAGGATCATGAATGCCGTTGTGATAAAATAGTAATCAATAATTGCCAAGAATTGACTAGAGTACAATTAATTTGTGCTAAATTAGAGTTGAGCATCCACAAGAATTGAATATACGAAATCTAGTAAGGGATTTATGCTAGAATGTTTTGTGAGATTGTCATGTTCTAGTATCACCTTGTTTAAGAGCTTTGTTCTATTTACTGGCTATGCATTAGGTTCTCCTAGATTAAGTAGTTGCAATCTTATTTAGATATTAGAAACATGATGAAGTGATTTCTTATGTTTCTTTTGGAAAAGTTTAAGAAGGAGTTGAGGATATGATGATGCTTGTTAAGAATGTAATGTTCGATGTTAGTATGTTGGTCAATTTGTGGTTATGATGGTAATGTTGAAGGTTCATTAAATAGAAGAATTTGAATAAATTCCATGGTACTATTTAAATCAAAAGTTTTGATAGTGTGTATGCGATCTTTGATCTCATGACTTATGTAGTAGCTGAAATTGTTTAAGCAAAGTGTTTGAGGGTTTTATTAGTTCTTAAAGAATTAATGTGTTGTGGTCTTCAACTCTTCTTTGTTGGAATTGTTAAGGTGATACCGTAATCAAAGAAGGTTGTTCTCTTTGTTAAAAGGAAAAAAAGTTTGATGAAAGTTTTGGAGGTTGAAGTCAAGTTGTGTAATCTTTGTGAAGTGTGTTTGACTTTTATTTTCGCCGCTTAAGAGTTTCTTGAGCTCAAATGATAATAATGTATTCGTATTGGTTGAGATTTGATGGTTTCTTCTCGAGGAGGCATGTGCCTTCACCGTGGTCTTAACGCTTGTTGTCCAAGATCTTTGCTCTTTCCCTTGGTCTAGTGTTTATTGCGATTGGTAACACCTTCCCATGTGTTGAATTTACTTCTTCTTGCCTCTTTTAAGAAAGGGTAACCGATTTGGGTTGCAAGCCCTTTTAGGATATGTATGGCAACCGGTTGGTGTGGTTTTGTGATTAGTTTGGGTGAGATTGTGGGTATCAAGATGCTTGAGATTTTTGGAGTGATAAATTGATGCTGTCGACTAATTCTCGGTGAGGATTTGATTTAAAAGAAGATGTTGTCCTTAGGGCTAACTAGTTATATTGTCGCAACTAGAAGGACCTAGTTATGGTTTATGAGTGTTACGTTCATTTTGCTGGAACGTTGGAATTATTAAAAGTATGAGAATCTTGATCAATTTTATTGGACCATCATGATTGGGTACTTTGCAAGGATTAGAAGGACGATTATGATGGTATAGTGATGAGATTATAATTATGAAGAAGGCGGATTGTTATGGGAATTTTGGGATAGTAGAAATTGTTGAAATTATCGTCATGTATCTTCCTACGATAATCGAGTTGAGATTATGTTTTCATGTGGCTGTGAAGGGTTGAGCATGATTGATGGTGGAGATGTTAGTCACCGAACTTGAGAGCCTTGTGTCAAATATATCAAGTACATATATATATAATAGTCCTAGAGATGGAAAATTTGGGTGGATGTTCTATACTAGAACCTTGGAGGCTAATGATGTGGTGTGAAAATAGTGCAACAAGTGGATTCTAAATAGTTGATGCTCATTGATAGTATTCTTTGGGTGTAGTAAATGAGTGTGGGAGCCGAGAAATTCATGTTGATTGTCCTTAAGATTTGTGGTAAAGTGATGGTGGGTGAGAATAACGATGAGATGCATTAGAAATTATTCGTTAAAGTATCATGTGGGTAGAGGAGTTGACTAGAGTATGTTATTGTGAGAATAGTAGAGTCCCTCTACAAAAGTGTGTTGGATGCACTCGGTTTGAACATAGAGTTGATGTTGCCAAATTTAAGAGAATTGAACTAGTAGGGTATGGGATGATTTGGAACCTCGTGATTCAAGAGGAAGTTTATTCCTAAAAGAAAAGAAATGGACGGGTTTGATATTTGAGTGATTCCCGCTTACGTATATGTTGCTTATGTGCAAACTACCTACTTGAAAGTGGGGAGGTTTTTCTGAATCCTCATTTTCTTCTTTGATTTGATCCTTTTATGGGAGTTGGTTTTGTGTGGTTGCGATGAGAATTCTCTATGTTCGCTTGAATTATATCTATGAAAAGTGGGTTTACCTTGAGCCCGTGGTGCGCCGTGTTTAAGGGGTGCTCATTGCTAAGGTAAGAGATCGATTGAGCGTGGAAAGCTCAAGATTTATGGGTTGTGCAGATTGTGTGGTTTGATACTAAAGGAATGTTAACCACTGTGTATTTAATTGCTTCGTTAGTTGCGAGGATTCGAGGTTGACCGCTTTGGGTCCAAAAGATAGTTGAACGAGTGGACTTGGTGAGATAGAATCTGCATGCCCAGACAGGCGTAAAAGCTATGTGAATGTGAGAAGAAGGATCGGAATTTGAAGTGGGGATCGGTGCTTTTGAGAGTATCTCCTACCTAGGGTGTGGTGAGGTTCGGTACCATAGGGAAGTTTAGCCCAAGCACGTTGGACCCTTCACCATACTAGCGAATTGGGAAATTGGCTTACCGCTTGGATCTTACGAGTCTATCGCGGGTGCATAACGTGTTTCACGTGTCCATGTTTAGAAAGTACCGCGAGATCCGAATTTCACATCGCTTTAGAGCCATTGGTTATTGAGCAAGATTTGTCCTTTGAGTCCAAGCCGGCATTCTAGAAAGGTCGAAAAGTGTTGAGAAACAAGACTTTGCTATATGTCAAAGTGCTTTGGTCGCAGCAGACGAGCGGGAGGCAACTTGGGAGTTGGAGTCTCGATGCGCGAGCAAGACCGCGTTGTTCACGATCAAAAGCGTGTTTTACTAGTTGGTTGTTTTGTTTCATGTTGTGGTTGCGTTAGAATTGGGTCGAATTGCTTAAGGAGGGTAGAATGTAATACCGGAAAATATTTTATTAATTGTTTAATTAATAAAGAGAGGGACTTAAGTGAAAAGATTAAAATTAAAAGAGTTTTGGGGGTTTTCGAAAATTAAGACAACTCGGGCCTAGGCCTTGGCCTGTGGGATTTCTAGGCCCAAGAGGGAGGGAGGTCACCATTTAAAACCCTAGGCAACCCCGCCCGCCGCCGCCGCCTTGCCGCCCCACGCACGCGCCACGCGCCGCCGGCCGCTGTCCCTTGCGTTGCGCTGCGGTCGCCGCTCCGCCGTGGTGCTGCTGCCCTTCGCCGCCGCCATCGCCGTCGCGCGCGCGTCGCCGCCGCTCGTTGTCGCTCCTCCCCGCCGCCGTCAACGCTCGTCTGCACCGCGTGGATCCGGAGGAAGGAGAGGAGGAGTTGCGGCGGTTCGTCGTCGTGTTCATCGTCGTGTTCGCGCGGTTCGCGTGTCGCCAAGGGTAATCCCTGGTAGTCTCTAGATGAGTTTTAATCGATTTAGATTCGTCGGTTTTCGGGCTGCTGGACAGTAGTTGTTTCTCGGCGGTTTTGATCTAGTTTCGTCGGGATTCAGGTCTGGACCCTTCTAGAAAGTTGTAGAGGGTTTAATTATCTTTCCAGGAGTACAAGAACACGTGATTCGGATTTGTGTAGCAAAAGTTATGAATTTTCTAGTGTTACTGTTCTGCAGATCGGGGTAGTTCTGGACAGAGTTTAGTAGATCGGTTTGTGCGACGGAAATAGTTGCGATTCAGGAGTCCATTATCTTTACAGAGAGTCCAAGAACGCTTAATTTGGAGTTACGTACTGAAAGTTATGATTTTTGGAAGTCGGTCGTCGTGGTTGGGCGATTTGGCCGAGGGAGTTGGGGATTTTAATTGAGATAAATTGTTGAGGAATTTGGGGTTCTGATATTTTGTATCTAGAAACCCGTTACTGTTATGTTAGTAATTATTAATTAAATATTCAGGAGGAGAGCGGATTCGGGTTGTGCCTTCACGCGTTCTTCATTTTCTCGCGTTGAGGCAAGTATATTTGTGATGTGAAAATCGTGTGTTTATGGATTTGTTGAATTGTTTGGATGATGGTTGAATCATGGTTGTTTAAATTGTGAGTATGAGTAAGTGATGAATTGAGAATGCTATTTATGTTCTGTTTACATTATGGCATTTATGAGATTGGTTGATGCGTAGTATGGTGAATGCTCGTTATCTTTTGATACATTCACATATATGCATCATATTGAGAATTGTTGAAGTCTTGGTCATGCGGTGATCAAGATCGAGGTCCCCACACTTGGAGGTGGGCATTGGTCCCTGACCGAGGGTACAGGCATGGTGTGCATTGACGGATGCACACTCCGCATTACCGTAAAATGCGAAAGAGATGAGAAAGAGGAGATTTTGATCATATTGCATAGCATGATGTTTATGTTAATTGTTTAACTTGACGCTAATGATCATTGGTATTGATGTTGATATATTTGCTGAGTTATTGGACTCACTCTTGCTGTTTGTTTATTTGTTTTAGGTACCAATGTGAAATGGCATATATGGGATCAAAAGGATTAGCTTATGCACGTGCACTATTCCTTCAATAAGAAATAAAGACATCATGATAATCTTGTTGGCTTGTTAGCTTAATTGGTTCAGTTTATATTCCATCGATTAAATGTAATAAAGACTTAGTATCATTGGATATTATCTTCCGCTCATTATTTAGAACTTGTACTATTCATGCTTATTTAAACCGCCATCCGGTTAATAAACAAAGGAGGTTATGCAAAATTTTAGGTAACCTATATTAGTTGTTGTTTTATTGTGGATAGTTAGTAGCATTTCGTGCCTATGTTAGGTGGGTGTTCAAGATTCATGGGCATGAAAACGCCCAAGCATCACTTTTAATCATGAGAAAATTTGGTTGGGCGTCATGGTGGTAATGACGGTATATGTTCGATATGATTATTTTGTGATCCCAAAACCCTACTTGCTTGAATATCCGGGCGAATGGTTCGATGGTGTGTGTGAATGGTGCGTGGAGGCACAAAGTGGGTTGTGGTAGAATCGCCGATACCACTAAGGACCGAATCTTGTCATGATCTCCCACGAAAAAAGGCAACCACAAGTCCGTAAGTACAACTTGGCTAAGTAGATGTATCGAAACTCTTGGACTCATCTCACCGGTAGTGGATTGAAGTGGATAAGCCAGGCAAGGGAGGCCTAAAGGGACACCAAGGGAGGGTGAAGTTTTCCACTGTTCTAAGCGCTATGGAAGTGGAGCCCGCTGCTAGTAACGTGGAAAACATCTCGCAACGTATGGGACCCACCGCACGGGGATAAGCCCATAGGGTGAGATGACAAACGAACTAGATACTTTGAACAACACGTGATGGTCTGCTCAACCACATGACTAAGGAATCGTGGGGCAAAGAGTTGATTGTCTCTTGTGGTGAAAGTGTACAAACTCGAGTCAAAACTATTCGAATAGCCGGCCACGGT
>JAYGGG010000253.1:0-24932 GCA_036346245.1 Bonia amplexicaulis | reverse complement strand
TGCAACAACCTAGATAAATGTACAACAAACCGGGTTGATCATGCAACAATAGAGAAAATAGGCTACAACAAAATCAACAAATACATGCAACAAACATTGGGGATGGGAACATTGGGGAAGAGGAGCACCTGAGAGGAAGGGCATTGTGCAAATCTCGTCGATGACCCCATCCTAATCCATGAACGTGAGATTGATTTGTTGTGTTTGGGCAAAATGAAATGATTTGGGTCAGGTTGGTGGGGACGAATGCTTGGTGTGTGTTGTGATTCATTCCATCCAAGTAGCTTGGTTGATTCTACTGTCCAATGGGAAACATCCGGATCGAATGTAGGAATAGTATCATTACCCCTAAAGTAATCTACTAGTGCTCTTAAAGAGTCTGAGTTTAGATATCCACGTACCATAATCTTACAGTACAATGTAGGTTTGTCATTGTGCCAAGCCATTCAATGAATCCTTGCGATTGGATCTGATTAAGAAGAAATCATATTCATCAAAGGTTTACACAAGGGAGATAATTATTCATCTGAACTTGCATCCAGTCTTGGACTAGTCTTGAAACCACCGCCTGGTCCTTTCCAGTGTAAGTCACTACAAAGAAGCAAGACCGTGACCCAGCTCTGAAGGAAAACCCTTCATGTACTCCTGTGCAACGCTTGCTCCCATATGGGTAGCTTATTGTGGACTAATGGTTTATGAGTTAAATATTTGAATTCTGACTTGGAGTCTATCATCTAGACTCTTATTGTGTAACCTTGTAGATTCATGTATATTTGACCATAGACCAAAAACTCTTTCAGTCTATAAGTCGGTAGCACTCCTAACAGGACATAACGACTTCTAAATATACATAAAGATCATATCGGATGAATCTATATAGTGCTTATATACCAATCTCTTTGTCTCATGATACGGATCGAACTTAAGATGAGAAGCGTGTCATCTTATGATAGATCGATCCTTTATTTGAACATGTAATGGATTACTCGGTTTGTGATTAACTCGTCAACCACATTAAACATGACCATGCACTTTTTTAATACAACAATATCACGGGGCCTAGAGATATCTCTCCTATTATGTAGTAGGTGCAAATTCTATCTTGATGGCTTATATTCCTCCGTATGTTTCATAGTAAATTCGAAAGCTATCTTTATGACCACCTAATTATGAAGTAGTGTTTGATAACTCCTAAGTAAATTATTACACATGTAGAAAACTATGACGATGTCAAATATAAAGATTCTACATACACTATATATGAGACCAACTAATAACACTTAAGAATATAACAATTCCTACAGTATCTTATGGTAGGTCAATCTAGCACTATGTTCTCGAACATATGTTTACATTACCGATTTGATATGTCTATACTTATGATCCGTGAAACATGATCATCAATCAATACATGAGCTGATCTATAAATCATAATTGTTCTACGTAATAATATAAGATCAGAAATAATATAGAATAACATAAAAATAGTTCTATAAACAAGTCTCATACTTGCAATAGCATATTATTTAAAATATCATAAATATAGATATAATACAATCATCTTTATAATGGACTCGAAGGTATATCACTAACATACGTAGCACTCAGGCTCTTCCTCTAGGGCGGCACCACGGAGGTTGTCAATAATATCGATGTTGTTGTTTATAGTAGCGCCTCAAGGTACCTCGGTGTATTTTGACGTCGACTTTTCCCATGCCATCTCCATGACACCCGGTGTAAAACACCCGGTGTAAAACCTTTACAACATGTCCTGGAAAGCTCCTGGCAGATCTTTGACTCTTGATTATGCCATGGTAAACATCACCGGCTGTGACTTGATATAAAGACCCCAAAAGTTCAAAACAAAATTTTCCTAATTTTTCTGAATTTTGGTGAATTTTGAAAACTTTCCCAATTTGGAAATTTTCCTCTTTCCGCTTTCCTTTCCGGGCCGAGCCGTTTCTCTTCTTCGCTGGAGCCTTCTCTTTTCCGCCTTCTCCTCGCGCCTCCACGCGTCGCCCGACACGTTCTCGGGCCCGCTTGCGGTCCCAACCGCCCGCTCTCCGCGGCCGTGCGCGCCGCCTCCCGCGCCTTGCCACCGTGGACTCCGCCCTCGCGCCACGTCTCGGGGTGACTCGGCAGCTCGGTCACCAGACCCCACCGCTGATCCGCAGCTCCTCCTCTCTCCGCTCGGCGCCCAGCATCGCCGTTTACGCCTGCCGCTCTCACCTCGCATTTACTCCCTTCGCTCCTGTCTTGTCCGGTCACTCGGTGGACCCGTGTCACTCTCTCCGTCCGCGGACGCCACGACATCCTTTCCTTTTCCCTTTTCCTCTCCCTCCGCGAGGAGCTCGGTCACTCGCTGCCCTCGCTCTCCCGTACTCCGGAGCTCCTCCCACTCTTCCATTAGCCTCCCACCACCCTCAGTATTCTCCAAGAGCCACCGATTGAAACGCCATCGTCTCCAACTCCGGCATTGCCCTCCCAGGCCGGCGACCTCGATAGGGCAATCTTGGCTCCTCTCTTCTATTCTTCAATTCTTTTCACTCTGAGCATCCCTACTGTCCTCTGATAACTTTTGTAACCTCCCCTGGCCAGGTGATCGACCGAGAAGTCCAGCACCGAAGACCGTCGCCGACTTCAACACCCTCCCGTGGCCAGCCTTCCTAGGAATTCCCGAGCTAAAACCACTTCAGCCATTGTAAGCACCAAGCTCCATAGACCGTGAAACCACTCCCCTTTTCTCCCAGGGATCACCGGTGAGCCGTTGCACCATCGCGAGGCCAAAGGTTCCCCTTCTGCCGCCAGCAGTCATCTTTGGTTCTCGCCCTTTTCTCAACGCAAATGGTTTCCCACCTCCTTTAGGACCTTTCTCCACCCTCAATTTCGAGGAGTCACCGGAGATACCACATCATTTTCCTCCGCTCTCGCTTTCCGGAGCCGGCGGGAGGTTGACGAAGGGACGTGGCGCATCTCCGCGTCCCTCCAAGCGTTACTTTTAAAAATCGTCGTCGGATGGTTTCGCACGAGCCGTCAATCCCACTTACCTCGTCGGATCTAAGCCGCTCCGCCTCATCCCGAGCCGGAGGCCGTATGTCGACCATCCGTGAGGGAGAGCGCGCGTCTTGGGTATGACCGCTTGATAATGGGCGCGGCTCTCGACCAGCGAGCCGCCGATTGCGGCACCTTGTTGCGTCCGGGCCCGTTCTGTGCATCCCGATTTTCCGATTTTATCAATTTCCAAAATCGGAAAAATCCCAATAAATCCTAGAAAATCACGAAAATCCCAAAATTCCCAAATTTCACCACCTTGCTCCTTTCATTTTTCTGAACCCATCTGTGAACTTCAATTTCTAAAATTGCCCTCCAGTAAATTCTAAAAATTCAAAGGACCCTTTTCATTTGAATATTTTGTGTAATTTATTTCTTTTTAATTCTTTTATAGATTATTTTTCCTTGCTTGATTAGAATTAAGCAGGACTTATGTTATTTTATGTGTTTGCGCTAGTGTCGGAGATTAGGAAGGTTCGGTGCAGGGACCGAGGATTCGGAGTTGCGACCTACGAGATCGCCAAGTCGTCGGTTTCACGGCAAGTCGCATTCTTTGATCATGTTGAACCCCATGTTCATTAAATTACGTTATTATGCTAATTGCACTACTGTTATTTGTGAAATGTTAGTTTATGTAAAATAAAATGTTTAAGAATGACATGCGATATAGATAATACATGCCACGATAAGTGCCATATTAAACTTGCACCATTCCTTTGATAACCCTAGTAGTACCCCAATTATTGAGTTAATAATTGTAGGTTATACTTATATCACGCAAATCTTTACACTACTAAGGTTACTGCGTGAGTGGTAGATTTGGAAAACCCGAAGCTAGGGTAGGGTGGTATGGGACACCGTACCTAGATTGGTGGTCTTGGTATCTGAGTTTAGGGTAAGAGTGTTGTGGGAAACGTGAGACGGTCTTCGCCCACCATTTACCACGAGGAGGAGGTTGCGAACCTCATGAGAAAATATAAGGACTAAACCCTACGCTAAGCAAATGACATAGTGATCGCTCAACCACCGGTGTTGACTTGTCAACCCGGTTTGTAACTGCTCAAACCCAAGTGGAGCCCTGCATGGGAAGTTGGTATGCGGGACGAAAAACTCATACGCAATAACGATGGGTCCCCATACCTCGGGCCTGGCGTTCGTTTTGGCCTCTGATCCAGGGTATCGGATTCGAACCCATCGGGTAGAGTATAGCGAAGGTCGGCGGTGAAAAGACCGGTTTCTTAACTCGGTCATGAGGGTTAAGAATGCTTGTGGGTAAAGTTGAGCAACTCTGCAGAGTCAAATAATGGTATTCGAATCTGCGTACTCCGGTTAATGGAGTTGTGTCAATTGGGTGATTTCAACTGTGAAGCTTAAGTAGTTTTCACAAGTATGTTTAACTTAATTAGTTGGTAAATCAAACCTTGAAAACCCTGTACTTAAGGAGTAGTCTTGATTTTGATCTTCCAAAAGATTTATCAACTAAAGCGCATCCACATAAGTAATAAACCAAGTATACTCCCAACCTTTGTTGATTCGTGCAAATAGTTAAGATAAGTTTCCCAGGCTTCGAGCTAGTTAGCTCACGATTTGTTGAACACTTGACGACCAAGATCTTTGGTGAAGGTTGCCATGTGGAGAAGTCCACGAGGAGTCGTCCTTGACGAGGATCGGTGGTTCTAGGTCTCAGATGCGCTCGAGTTTCGTGGGGGTTCTTTTGTAATGTAATATATTTGGGCTTGCACCCGCTGCTATAAGCGGGTTGATAAACCTTATCTAGTAATATAAGTTGGTCTTTTGCTCTAAGCGTGATGGTATACTCTTGCGCGATATTCCATAGCTTCATGCGTGAATAGTTACGGGATGCGTGTCCTGCAACACCCACGGCAATGGGGGTGTTACAAGAAGTGGTATCGAGCAGGTTACTCGGCCGTGGTTGAGACCTAAGGCAATTTAGGAAGCGATTTCATGCAAAACCTAATTTAAACCCTAAAAGAAGTTGACGAAAAATATAAGTATTATTGCTATCTTGTTCCTCTCTTGTTGCTATCTTACCTGTCTTAGTTTAGTTCAACTTAAGTTTTACCTTTGCAAAATGTTTATTACTTTACTTGTCTAACTTCAAAATTTTCGTTTCGCAGATGGTGCACTTCATTCACTCCGTCCCGACGTATGGAGGTTGGCCCTCAAGCTTTGGGAGATCTGAGAGTTCTTGGGAGCGCACGGCACACCCACTGTTTCACGCCGTCATTGCTTCCACGACTAGGAGAGGTGCAGTGGAAGGCATGGGTGACCTTGATTCCCTTGCCTGTCCCTTGGACCAAGAGCGGAGGTTCGTTGCTCGCCGCATCGCCGAGAGGCGCCGCAGGATGTGGCGGAAGGCCGCAATTTACTGCGTGACTACTACGACCGAGTTGGCGAGTCTCCTTCGATCGATCCCGCGATCATTGGATGGCGGAGAGCCTTGTGGTTCCCGTTCGAGGGAGCGACCCCGTCGCGGGGTCGCCAACATCGTGGCATAGCAGAGCTCCAGATCGAGCGGGCGTGAAGGAGTCACGGTCTCTGACAAGCTGCGCGAGCACGTCGGAGGTGCGCGGCTCGCCTCGCCCTTGTCGCCACGAGCGCGAGGCGGGCGAGATGTCGGACTACGGAGAGTCTCCAGCGTCGCCTCCTCGTGCGACTCGTGCGATCTCCTGAGCGCAAGCCGACGCTAGGGAGTACGTGCGTGGTTTCGCCTGCCTCGCGCTGCCGCACCGGATGCCGGGAGGAGTAGTTAGTATCCGTTAGTTTAGTCGACCACGTGTAATAGTGGAACTTTTGTAATGTAATGCAAGTTGTATCATGAACCCTAAGTGGTGTGTGTATACCACTTGCTTATTGTAAGCTTTATGTTATCTATCTTTTATGTTGTTTGTTTAAATTATCAGTACTTTCGTTGCCTTCAAAGCTTTCTCCTGTCTCATTCGTCTTAATTCTTACCTTTTCATTCTATACTTGCCTTGAAAATTCAAGTCTTACTTATCTATTCTTGTTCACTAAAACCGCTGCAAAGCTAATCTCAAGTTTCCAGTTGGCAGACTCTCACAATGGACCCAACACGGAGTGGACAGACCGCAGTGGGTGCACCGCCATAGACCGAACTACAATAGCAAGTGTTGGCTATGATAGAACAGAATAGATATCGATCGAGCGAGATATGGCGAGTGTTAGAACAGCACACCAGACTTCTTGAGCAGTTGCAACGGATCCCGGCTATCAAGGTGGGAATAATACCAATCGGGATGGTGCCCAATCACCTCTCGATGGGTGATTTCGAAGACCGCCACCAACCTTTTCTACATCGGTGATCCTCTAGCGCAGAGGACTGGCTACTAGATGTAGAAAGGAAACTACAAACAGTGCAGTGCGAAGATAAAGAGAAGGTACTATTGCTTCACACCAGTTACAAGGCCCCACATCGACATGGTGGATCAACTACCAACGTATGCGACAGAATGCGGAAATCACCTGGGAAGAGTTTTCAAAGGCTTTCCGTAAAGCACACATCCCCGATGGAATCATCGAAGCTAAGCGCCGAGAGTTCCTAGCACTCAAGCAGGGTGGCAGCACAGTAATGGAGTACTTGCATCAATTCAACCACCTTGCGAGATTTGCTCCAGATGACGTGGATAATGAAGACAAGAAGATGGAAAAATTCAGATCCGGACTACAGAAGTCATTAAAGTTTCACATCTCTGCTATGAAATTCAAAGACTTACCTGATATGGTAGACAGACTTATCAGCTCCGAAGAAGCCAGAAATGAGATGGAGGACTTTAAGAAAAGCAAAGCGATGCACAAGCCTCAGTCGTCTTCACATGGTGCTCAACGAGGACGAACAATGGGGACATCCTCATTCGACCCGGTCCTCACGCCGGTGATGATTATTCCAAGAGCCCAATCGCAGCAATACCGGCACCTCGCCGCTATCCATCAAGTGCTTCACTTGTGGTGGCAACCATCGGCGACAATTGCCCACGGAAGACAAATGCATGTTTTCATTGTGGAGAGGTTGGCCACTATAGAACCATGTCCCAAGAAAAATTGCCGTCGAGGTGGCCAAGACACAAGTCCTCAATCGCGCAGGAGGTGAAACCACAGCAGCACCGCACTACGAGGAGGATTCTTACAGATAAAGCCAGCGGGACCTCGGTCACCGGCTAGCATAGCAAACTACATAGCTACGAGCGAGGCGAGACCGCTCGACCTACCTTCCTAGCGAGTCAACTATGTATCTGTGAAGAGCCGAGGAGCAGCGACATCATTGGGTATGTTTCAATCAACTCCATACCGCATTGATTTTATTTGACCACAGTGCAACACATTCTTTCATTTCAAAGAGTTTTGCCTCAAGAAATCGTTGCCCTCTGTTCCTTGCCAAAACCTTATGTGGTCCAAACCACAGGATTAGAATGGAGTCCCATATAGGATGTGGTGGACTTCTTGTAAAAACATAAGGGATAGATTTTAAAGGCGACTTGTTGCGTTAGACATGACAGGCTAGATGCCATTCGGTATGAATTGGTTAGCCAAGAATAAAGGCCGGTAGGCGTGAGTCCAAGACAATCATGTTAGTCGACCCGAAGGTCGACAGTAGTGGTAAAGCAGATCGAGAATTGATAAAGAAAACCAAGAAGCGTGTACTCAATGCATGGTGTTACACTTAATCAAGTGCCGTGGTGCATGAGTACCGATGTATTTCGAAGAATTGCCCGAAGACCGCTGACGACAAGTAGAACTTGCCATAGAATTGATTTCGAGCACCAAGCCAATTGCCAAACATCGATGCAGGATGTCGACAAGTGAACTAAAAGAACTCAAAAGACAACTGGATGAACTACAAGAGAAAGAATTTATTCGACCAAGTATTTCACCTTGGTCGACTCAGATCCTATTTGTAAAGAAAAAGAGTGGAGAATTGAGAATGTGTGTTGATTATCGAGGATTGAATGCTGTCACAATCAAGAATAAATATCCATTACCAAGAATTGATGACTTATTCGACCAACTTAGAGGAGCTAAAGTATTTTCCAAGATTGATTTACGTTCAAGTTACCACCAGCTCAAGATTCGAAAACAAGATCGAGAGAAGACAGCTTTCACAACCAGATATGGATTATTTGAATTCACGGTTGTGCCATTTGGTTTGACCAATGCGCACATATTTCATGAACCTCATGAACTTGGTGTATATGGACCAACTGGACCGATTCGTGATAGTCTTCATAGATGACATCTTGATTTACTCCAAAAGCGAAGAAGAACACCAACAACATTTGCATATGGCATTATCCGACTCGAGAACATCAATTATATGCCAAGTTCGAAAAGTGCAGTTTCTGGTTAAAAGAAGTAGCTTTCTTGGGTCATATCATTTCAGAAGAAGGGGTCAAAGTTGATCCAGAGAAGATTGCAGCAGTCATGGAGTGGAACCAGCCCAAGACAGTGACTGAAGTGAGAAGTTTTCTTGGATTGACGGGTTATTATCGCCGATTCATAGAAGGATTCCCAAAATCTCTCGTCCACTCACTCAATTATTGAAGAAAGACAAGCCATTCATTTGGACAGATGCGTGAAGAGCTTTCGAATCTGAAGACCAAGCTAACAACAACGCCAGTTTGATTACTGCCAAACCGAAAAAGAATTCCAAATTTATTGTGATGCCTCAAAACAGGGTTCGGATGCATGCTAATGCAAGATAGAAGGGTTGTTGCTTATGCATCTAGACAGTTGAAGCCGCATGAAGAGAACTATCCAACGCACGATTTGGAACTAGCAACCGTAGTACATTCTCTCAAAATTTGGAGACACTACCTGCTAGGAAATCGATGCGAAATATTTTCTGACCATAAGAGCTTGAAATACCTCTTCACTCAACGAATTGAACATGAGACAGCAAGATGGTTGGAATTAATCAAGGACTATGATGTGGATCTTCAATACCACCGAGCAAAGCAAATGTGGTTGCTGATGCCCTTAGCGAAAAGCCCGTCAAAACAAGACCAAGACGATGAATATCCTTGAATTACAAAGAGATATACTGACTAAACTTAATTATAAAGAAGAAGGTGATGAAGCGATACTAGAAATTCAACCTCTCTGCGAGATCAAATCAAGGCGCGAAGAAGAAGATGAAGAAATTCAAGGACTTAAGAAGAAGATTCAAGAAGAAGGGTTGAGATTTTGCAATAGACGAACATGGGATTCTCATTTTCCGTGGTCGCTATTGCATCCTAACAAGAAAGAGTTGAGAGAATTGATCCTAGTCGAGGCTCACTCCTCTCAACTCTCGATTCATCGAGAAGCACCAAGATGTATCAAGACACGAAAAGAGATATTGGTGGAAAGCAATGAAGAAAGAAGTGGCGAATACATAGCAAAATGTGATGTCCATGACAAATCAAAATAGACCACTAGAAACCCTCGGATTGTTGCAACCTTTACCAATCCACGAATGGAAATGGGACGATGATCGGCATGGACTTCATCATGGACTTCCCAAAACTCGTGAAGGTTATGCGCTATCCGGGTTATTGTTGATGATTAACCAAGGTAGCCCATTTCCTTCCAATCAAACAAACATATGGAAAGAATAAACTTGCGAACTATATCGACAAAGATTGTGACGCTCCATGGAGTTCCCAAAAGAATTGTTTCAGATAGAGGAGCACGTTCACATCAAATTCGAGGAGAAGTTACATGAAGCTATGGATGCTGACTTAAATTTCAGCTCGACATATCATCCACAAACAAATGGTCGACGAGAGAACAAACCAAATTCTAGAAGATATGTTGAGAGCTCGCACTATTGTGTATGGAGCCATGGAACACATGCCGCCATTTGCTCGTTTTCATACAACAACGACTACCAAGCCGCATTAAAATGGCCCCATTTGAAGCATGTATGGCAAAAATGCGAACGCTTTAAATTGGTCGAAACCGGAGGCGCCAACTTGTGGGTCCCCAAATTGTTCAAGATTGAAGCTCATATCAAGATTATCAGAGCAGACTAAAAATTGCACAAGACCGAGGAAGAGTTTACGACAACCGCGGAAAGATTTAAGCAAGTTGGAGATTTTGTCTACATCAAAGTCACCCCATTCAAAATCGTCAAGAGATTTCAAGTCAAAGGAAATTAGCTCGAGATATGTGGGACCTTTCAAGTAATTGGAAGAATTGGAGAAGTAGCATATAAAGTGCGCTTCCAACTTATCCGGGATACACAACGTATTCCACGTATCCCAACTTCGAAAATGTCTCGACGACCTCTGGATGAAGTATCATTGTCGACATTGAGTTCGGACGATTGGACCTATCCGGAAGAACCGTTACGAGATAGTTGAGCGTTAGAGGCGCTCGAAGCAAAATGTCAAATTCTCGATGCGGTGGAAGAATCACACGTAGATGAGTCCACTTGGGAAGAGAATCGGACTTGCGTGAGTTTCCCAACTTACTCCTGGACCAAGTTAATCTCGGGTCGAGATTCTTTTAAGGGGTAGGTTGAAAGACCCCAAAGTTCAAACCAAAATTTTTCCTAATTTTTCCTGAATTTTGGTGAATTTTGAAAACTTTCCCAATTTGGAAATTTTCCCTCTTTCGCTTTCCTTTCCGGCGGCGTTTCTCTTCTTGCGCCTTCTCTCTTCCACCTTCTCCTCGTGCTGCGCTGCGCTGGGAACGACCATGCGCCGCCGGGAACGACCGCGCCACGGTTCTCCCTTTCCCGCGGACTTGGTCCGAATCGACCACGTCTCCGCCACGCCGTCGCCGACACGTTCTCTAGGCCCGCTTGCGGTCCCAGCCGCCGCTCTCTCCGGCCGTGCTTCACCGCCTCCCGCGCCTTGCGCCAACGGTGGACTCGTCCTCGCGCCACGTCTCGGGGTGACTCGTAGCTTCGGTCCCGGGACCCCACCCGTCGCCGCAGCTCCTCCTCTCTCGCGCGACGCACCAGTCATCGCCGTTTACGCCCGCGCTCTCACCCGCATTTACTCCCTTCGCTCCTGTCTTGTCCCGTCCTCGGTGGACCGTGTCACTCTCTCTCGCGGACGCCACGACATCCTTTCCTTTTCCCTTTTCCCTCTCCCTCCGCGAAGGAGCTCGGTCACTCACGCCTCGCTCTCCGTACTCGGAGCTCTTCCCACTCTTCCATTAGCCTCCCACCACCCTCGGTATTCTCCAAGAGCCACCGATTGAACGTCATCGTCTCCAACTCGGCATTGCCTCCCGGCCGGCGACCTCGATAGGGCAATCTTGGCTCCTCTCTTCTATTCTTCAATTCTTTTCACTCGAGCATCCCTCGTCCTCGATAACTTTTGTAACCTCCCACAGCAAGGTGATCGACGAGGAAGTCCGGCCAAGACCGCCGACTTCAACACCCTCCGTGGCCGGCCTTCACGAGAATTCCGAGCTAAAACCACTTGACCATTGTAAGCACCAAGCTCCATAGACCGTGAAACCACTCCCTTTTCTCCCGGGGATAACCGGTGAGCCGTTGCACCACCGCAGGCAAGGTTCCCTCGCCGCCAGTCATCTTTGGTTCTCGCCTTTTCTCAACCCGAAATGGTTTCCCACCTCCTTTAGGACCTTTCTCCACCCTCAATTTCGTAGGGAGTCACCGGAGATACCACATCATTTTCCTCCGCTCTGCTTTCCGTGAGCCGGCGGAGGTTGACGAGGGCGTGGCGCATCTTCGTCGCCCTCAAGCGTTACTTTTAAAATCGTCGTTGGATGGTTTCCACGAGCCATCCGATCCCACTTACCTCTTGATCTAAGCCACCGCTCCGCCTCATCCGAAGCCAGGCGGCGTGTCGACCATCCGTAGGAGGCCGCGTCTTGTTGGCAAGCTGATAATGGGCGTGCTCGGCCGCAGCCGCTGATCTGGGCACCTTATTGCGTCCGGGCCCGTTCTTGATGCATCTCGATTTTCGATTTTATCAATTTTCAAAATCCGAAAAATCCCAATAAATCCTAGAAAATCGAAAATCCCAAAATTCCCAAATTTCACCACCTTGCTCCTTTCATTTTCGAACCCATCTGTGAACTCCAATTTCTAAAATTGCTCTCGTAAAATCTAAAATTCAAAGGACCCTTTTCATTTGAATATTTTATGCAATTTATTTCTTTTAATTCTTTTATAGATTATTTTGCCTTGCTTGATTAGAATTAAGCGGACTTATGTTATTTTATGTGTTTGCGCTAGTGTCGGAGATTCGGAGGGTTCGGTGCGAGGACCGAGGATTCGGGAGTTGCGACCTACGAGATCGCAAGTCGTCCGGTTCACGCAAGTCGCATTCTTTGATCATGTTGAATCCCATGTTCATTAAATTATGTTATTATGCTAATTGCACTACAGTTATTTGTGAAATGTTAGTTTATGTAAAATAAAATGTTTAAGAATGACATGCGATATAGATAATACACCTAACCGATAAGTGCCATATTAAACTTGACGACCATTCCTTTGATAACCCTAGTAGTACCCCAATTATTGAGTTAATAATTGTAGGTTATACTTATATCCCAAATCTTTATACTACTAAGGTTACGGCGTGGGCGTATATTTGGAAAACCAAGCTATGGTAGGGTGGTATGGGACACCGTACCCTAGATCGGTGGTTGGTATCGCAGTTTAGGGTAAGAGTGTTATGGGAAGCGTGAGCGGTCTTCAGCCACCGTTTACCACGAGGAGGAGGTTGTGAACCTCATGAGAAAATATAAGGCGTAAACCCTTATGCTAAGCAAATGACATAGTGATCGCTCAACCACCGGTGTTGACTTGTCAACCCGGTTTATTTACTCAAACCCAAGTGGAGCCCTGCATGGGAAGTTGGTATGCGGGACGAAAAACTCATCTGGATAACGATGGGTCCCCATACCTCGGGCCGCGTTCGTTTTGGCCTACCGATACCAGGGTATCGGATTCGAACCTATCGGGTAGAGTATAGCGAAGGTCGAGCGGTGAAAAGACCGGTTTCTTAACTCGGTCATGAGGGTTAAGAATGCTTGTGGGTAAAGTTGAGCAACTCTGCGAGTCAAATAATGGTATTCGAATCCGTACTCTGGTTAATGGAGTTGTGTCAATTGGGTGATTTCAAGCTGCGAAGCTTAAGTAGTTTTCACAAGTATGTTTAACTTAATTAGTTGGTAAATCAAACCTTGAAAACCCTGTACTTAAGGAGTAGTCTTGATTTTGATCTTCCAAAAGATTTATCAACTAAAAGCGCATCCACATAAGTAATAAACCAAGTATACTCCCAACCTTTGTTGATTCGTGCAAATAGTTAAGATAAGTTTCCCATGGCTTCTCTGAGCTAGTTAGCTCACGATTTGTTGAACACTTCGACGACCAAGATCTTTGGTGAAGGTTGCCGTGGAGGAAGTCCACGAGGAGTCGTCCTTCGAGAGTCGGTGGTTCTAGGTCTCGATGCCTCGAGTTTCTGGAGGTTCTTTTGTAATGTAATATATTTCGGCTTGCACACCCGCTCTGTAAAACGGGTTGATAAACCTTATCGGTAATATAAGTTGGTCTTTTTTTGTAACGTGATGGTATACTCTTGCGACATTCCATAACTGTTCATGCGTGAATAGTTACGAGATGCCGTGTCCTCACAGCACCCGACAACGGGATGTTACATGTACCTGCTTGATCAAGACACAAATACGGCCGTGAGGCTATGTACAGTTACCTGCCCTGACGAAGAAATCACGGACATGGTGGCCAGGCAAAGCTGCAACGGTAGAGGTGTTGCACCCTCAAGTTCGAGTCTCTTACTCGTGCCGTCCAGCTCAGGTTTGTCTCACATGACAGAGGTGAGCTCAGGCGCACCACAACCGAAGCTCCTCTGGCACACAATCAATATGGCTGTTCCTTGTGGCTGTGATTTTGATTTTGATTAAAATTTTGAATTTTAATTATTTTTGATAGATACGATTTTTGTTAGTATAGATGTTAGATTTTTAACATATATTATAATTAATTTATAGATCATATCTCGAAAAAATTCTTCTTTTAAAAATTAGATACTATAGTAAAAATTAAAAACTATTTTTAAAAGTCGAAAAGAACAGACACTACTGCCCACGCAGCATCTCGTGGAGTATTTTGGATCAACCGACATGTGCCACCACCTTAATTAGATAATAGGACAAACTATGCCTGTGTCAGCAGGCAGCAGCCACAATAGGTGCTACGACAGCTTTGACATCAAATATTGGTTACCTCTGCGGATGCGATAGTGGATATGGAGGCAATCCTATGTACTTAATGGCTGCTTCCGTGATAAAGGTAATTTGTCCTGTATCGCCTAATATATACATGAAACATATTGCTTTAGAATCAGATATGTAACTAATAGAACTTGGAAACTAACTATTCAAATAATGTTTACTCACAGTTTCTTAATTTATTCGGAAATAGGATATAATCTAGTTCGGCAAAAGGCAAACTGCTCCAGAATGTGTGGGGACATCAGCGTTCCATTTCTATTTGGCATGGAAGAATATAGCTGTTTTGCAAGGAAGCTATTTTAGCTCAACTGCACAAACGCAACATCCTCCAGACTACAGTAGGGCTCATAGGCAAACTGAAGGGAAGACCATATTTGCCTTCCAATGAATGGCTTGGATATTTCGGTAAATTCCCTGTGCCACTGTGCAAACTTGGATCACTCTCGCATTGACTTGAAGTCTAGTCCTAACAAGAGTTCAGAAAAAAGAATAGAACTAGTCAATCTGCCAATTTTAACTACCCTAGAAGAACAGTTTTAACATTCAGTAAATGCAAAGTAGCCGAATTTCTTGTGTAACTGTACGGCCAGGCACTATAATACATATGTTTATATTAAATCATATAATTGTACTTGTTAAACAATTGGAATGCTTATGGTGGTAATGCATTTGTATTTCTTTCACGATTTCTCTATGTGATTAACGTGTTAATTTTTAGTTTTTTTAAGTAAATATGGTGAATTCTTTTGTCTTTGTTTTAATAATATAATAGACTGATATAGTCTAGGTTATAAGTGTATGACTGATTCTGCCGATTCAAGGAAATTACTACTGATACTCACCCGAGTCACAATATTAAAAATAGTTAGGGACATGACAAGTTTCTAGTCATATTTTTTGAGCGAATTTCTAGTCGGTTTCTATCGACTTAGTAATGAATGCTGTGGTTCCAGATTTATAAACTAGTATTGCCACATCATTTTTTGCTTTCCATATCTATCGTTAACAAACAATAGTGTTCAATGCAGTTATACTTTCCAAACATAAAGCGGCCTATGATGTATCAAAGTACACTACAGCTTGACACGTAAAAGTAATTTCGTTACAGCGATATTATTGGAATTTTGACGGCAAGTAGACTTTTAATCAACAAATAGAAAGGGCGACAATTGAAAATCATACATGTCTCTTCGCGTGTATTCATGGGTATCTGAACCAACTTTGTCCGTTGAACGACTTGTCATAGTATGTGCGGTCAACTGCATGCCAGGCCTCCAGGAAAAGTAAATTTTCCTCTGTGAGCGCCGATGCTTAGATTTTTCAACAGTGAAATTTTAGACACAGGTGTCAGTAGTAATACATAACAGCAAAGAGCGAAGCTGCAATTTCTACCAACGTCGAGAGCATACATGTAGGTGTTGTATAGGTGGCTGCAGAGATAGACATTGTTACAAAACAGTTATATGCCCAATGTGCAGATGTCTCTATATACAGATGTCTTTTACAATAGACACCTTTTGTATGCCACCCCTCATCATCTATAAATCAATGTACAGATTCGAATGAAGATATAGTATTATTTTCCCTCAAACACTTGTCAATCTCTCTTGCAATACATTATCAGCACACACATATTCACGCGACGGCGGTTAGGGTTTGGGGAAACCCTAAATTCCCCACCCACATTTATATAGGGTTCCCAAAATGGGCTTTTGGCCCAATAGCCTCCACCTCCCCACTTGGGCCTAAAGGCCGAATGGGCTGCAGCCCAAGTTTTCGCATTTTTGCATTTTCTCCCCTCTATTTCATGGAAAATGCAAAAAAAAAATTTAAATAAATTTCTACTATAATATTTGCAGTATAGTCCTTATGATTGTTTATAATTGTACCCGTAATTTTGTATAGTTATTAATTAGCATTTCAGTCCCTACAGATCTGAAAATTATGTAAATATTTAAATAAATGTGCAACCACATTTATATAATTTTTACATAGTAGGATTATTATTTTATTGCAATTTATTTACAATATGAATTGCGATCATATTTAAATTTGCTATCTTTCGCAAATTTAAAATTCCTATTTAGTGAGTACCATTGTACTTAATAATTTGGAATTTTTTTTGCAAAATATTATATCTAACATAAATACCATAAAATCACAATTTATGGCACTTTGCTATATTTATTTGTATGCTATGCCATACAATAAATTGGTATTCACCACCAATATTGTGATTACACGGTATTATAAATATAACAACATGTTATATTTAATTTGGGTATATATATTCATTCGGATTACAATACTTATATTGTTTTCCACATATTTTGCAACATTACCATACACATTAATTTACCTCATGTAAATTAATTATTTATGGTGTACTTTTTCATGTAGGTTTTTAAATGGCTACCAAAGATTTTGAGCCTCTCGCTATCGATGGTACCAACTACCCTACATAGGCTATGGACTTAAAGATCAACCTCACCACACGTGGGTTGCAAAAGGTGATATTTAATCCTCCAGATGATCAAATTCCTCCGGATATTGTGAAACATTCTGTTTTGAGCATAATACAGAATAACATACATCTAGACTTAAAGGCTGAATATCTGTATGAGGAGGATCCACTTACTTTATGGTTAGCCCTCAAAAATAGATATGAACAGCAGAAAGTTGTTATCTTACCTGAGGCTAATCATGAATGGGCACATCTTAAACTCCAAGACTTCAAAACTATTGGAGACTATAATCATGCCCTTCATACGATTTGCTTCTAATTGCGGTTTTATGAAAAGGAACCAACGGATGCGGACAAAATAGAGAAGACTCTCTCTAATACGCTCCCATCTGATAGGGTCCTACAGCAGCAATGGCGTGCTGCAAATTACCAAACTAATTTTGATCTTAGGCATATTATACTTCAGGCAGAAAAGCATGCTGAACTTCTTTTAAAGAACAATCAGCAACGTCCCATTGGGGCTGCTCCACTTCCTGAAGTTCATGCTAATCAAAATAACAACAAGTTCAGTGGTTCAAAAGACCACTCAAAGAACTTTAAAGGTAAACACAAACGCAACAAGAAGCAAAAATCAAGTGGATTCAAGAAAGGTAAATGCAATTTTGATAGAAGAATTGACAAAGCTGAAATTTATCAAAAGTGTGGTTGTTACAACCATCCTACCAAGAAATGCCGCACCCCGAAGCATCTTGTGAACCTCTACCTCCAGTCTATGGCTCAAGGCAAGAATGCTCAACAGAAGAGATTTGAAGCACACTTCAATCTCACATCCAACAATGATGAAGCCGGATGTTCTCAAAAGTTCCTTCAAGAACTCAAAGACACATGTGCCTCTACAAAGAAGGATGATCTCATGTGCACCGAGGACACACTTGAAGAATTTCATTCTCAAAACATGTTTGGAGATCTCAGTTAGACTCCTAGTTCCATAGCTACTAAGTACTATAGTGTTGTAATATAAATAATGTTGTCATCTATATTGTAAGCTTGTATGCTACAATCATATATCGAACATATTCGGTATTGTAAAATAAAGTTTGTATGTATTCTATATACTACTTTAAGAATTTCATTAAATTCTTCTTTTTGTGTATATAGATTTTTGGAGTCAATCCAATGGAGGAGAAATTGTGCCTTATGGATAGTGGTACCATAAACTCTATACTTAGGGACACAAAATATTTCCTAACTCTCACTAGGAGGAAAGGAAATATTTTAACCATCGCTGGACGCGATGCAACGATACTGGGCTCTGGTCGCGCCTCTATTACTCTCCCTATGGGTACACAATTGGAAATTGAGGATGCACTCTTGTATCCCGATTCAACACGTACCCTACTTAGTTATAGAGATATCCGTCAGAATGGTTTCCATATTGAAACCCAAAGTGACAACAAAGAGGAATATCTCCTCCTAACCAAAAACAACGGATATGGCAAACAAGTACTAGAGAAAATTACATCTTTATACTCCGGATTGTACTATACATACATCAAACCCGTTCAACATATTGCGTACAAAGTAATTTTCTAAGACACTAACACATTCCAAACATGGCATGATCGCCTTGGCTACCCAGGCATTGGGATGATGAGGAAAATTATTAGCGATTCAATTGGTCATACATACCTCAAAACCAAATTTCCGGAATCCTCAGATTTTGTATGCACTTCCTGTGCCACCAGAAAATTGATTTTAAGACCCTCTTATCTTAAAATCGAGTGAACCACTTAAATTCCTTGAGCGCATTCAAGGAGATATATGTGGCCCTATACAACCATTGTGTGGACCGTTCGGTACTTCATGGTTCTCATTGACGCATCTACTAGATAGTCACATGTGTGTCTTTTATCCACACGAAACCATGCATTTGCTAAGTTAATTGGTCAAATTATCCAATTACGAGCACATTATCCTTAATATCGAATTCAATCAATTCGAATGGACAATGCTGCTGAATTTTCATTCCATGCCTTCAATGATTATTGTATGGCTCTTGGGATACAAGTTCAACACTCTGTTCCATATGTCCCTACACAAAATGGTTTAGCATAATCTCTTATCAAGAGAATCAAGCTCATTGCAAGACCATTACTACAGGATTGCATCTTACCAACATCATGTTGGGGTCATGCGATCTTACATCTGCGACTTAATACAATTAGTCCAGCGCATATCATAGCACTTCCCGCTACAATTAGTACGTGAAAATCCACCAGATATTTTCCATCTGCGAAAGTTCAGTTGCGCTACATACGTATCGATTTCACCACCGCAGCGTACCTCAATGGGACCACACATGAAACTTGGGATCTATGTTGGGTATAAATCTCCGTCAATCATAAAATACCTCGAACCCGTAACAGGGGACCTGTTTACGGCCCGGTACGCTGATTGCATATTCAATGAGGAACATTTCCTGGCATTTGGAGGAGAAAACAAGTACCAAACTAAATACCAGAAAATTGATTGGAATGTACAAGGCATTCCTGCCTCCGACCCACGTACTAGAGAGATTGAACTTCAAGTTCAAAAAATCATTCATTTGCAAAAGATTGCAAATAATCTGGCAGATGCATTTACTGATTACAAGGGTGTGACAAAATCCTATAATCCTGCCAAAAATGTGCCTGAAAGAGTAGAGGTACCGCAAAATACCACTCAACTCCCAGTTCAAAATAAGAGGGGGAGAAGTACGGCACAAATGGCGGATATAGCTTCTAACAAGCGACAAAGGAAACAAAAGAATGTAAATGCAGATCAACCTCAAGTTGATAGACACCAAAAGATCCTTAACCCAGATCAACAATGCACTCAATTTATGATCTTGGGACATCAGAATACCCCGATTCGAATGTTTTGGGAAATAACATTGAGTCACCAAGGGTCCAAGAAATTTCCACTAACTATACTGATTCTTGAGAATCATATGATCGTAAGACTACAATTGTCGACATTTATTTCTCCACAACAATTGCAAACAACCTTCAAAATGATCCAGATCCTAAGACCATTGCAGAGTGCAAACAGCGCTCGGACTGGAACCAATGGAAGGATGCAATTCAAGCGAAATTAGCATCGCTCAAGAAAAGAAATGTATTCACCAATGTGATACATACACCTCCCAAAGTATTCCCTGTCGGTTTCAAATGGGTTTTCGTCCGCAAATAGAATGAAAACAATGAGGTGGTGAGAAACAAAGCAAGGCTTGTAGCACAAGGGTTCACGTAGAGACCCGGCATTCATTTCAATGAAACTTATTCTCTAGTAATGAGTGGAATAACATTCCGATACTTAATCTCTTTGGCAGTTAAAAATCATCTATCTTTTCAGTTGATGGATGTAGTGACTGCATATCTTTATGGGTCACTTGATTCGGACATATACATGAAAGTTCCCGATGGAATTTCAATTCCGAATCCAAACGTAAATCGCAATATGTATTGTGTAAAGTTGAACAAGTCTTTATATGGCTTGAAACAGTCGGGTAGAATGTGATACAACCGACTAAGTGAGTTCCTAACCAAAAAGGGATACTCCAACTAGGGGTGCAAACGGATCGGATTCGGACGGATATTGTTGTTACCATATCCTAACCCATATTTTTCTTCGGATTCGGTACCAATCGGATTCGGTACCAATCGGATTCGGTGTCGGATCGGTCGGGATTAACCCGAGCCGTTTGCACCCCTACTTGTTTGTAAGGAATGCATGCAGTACAACAAATGGAGTAGGAGGACGTACTGTTAAGAGCTTGATGTTACTACTTAATAGCTGATGTGGAAGATTTTATTTTACCATTGCAAAAGAAAATGAAACGTCAAATAGTAGCACTAACTTGAATCAAACTTGAAGACGTATCGGATTCGGGACGGATATTGCTGTTACCATATCCTAACCCATATTTTTTCTTCAGATTCGGTATCAATCGGATTCGGTACCAATCGGATTCGGTGCCGGATCGGTCGGGATTAACCCGACCCGTTTGCACCCCTAACTCCAACAATGATGATTGCCCATGCATGTTCATCCAAAAGATCCTCAACAGGATTTTGTATTATATCTGTGTATTTTGATGATCTTAATATCATTGGTAACAAACAAGATATAGATGAGCACGTAATCATCTTATGACGGAATTTGAAATGAAGGATTTGGGTAAAACCAAATTTTGCTTAGGTATACAACTTGAGCACCTTCATACAGGCATCCTAGTGCATCAATCAGCCTATGTCCAGAAAATATTGGAAAAATTCAATATGGACAAATCATATCCATCGAAAACCCCCATGGTTGTTCGATATCTAGACAGGGACAAAGATTTATTTAGACCCCGAGATGACAATGAAGAGCTATTGGGACCTGAGGTTCCATATCTCAGTGCCATCGGAGCGCTTATGTACCTTGCAAATTGCACCCGACCGGATATTGCATTTGCAGTAAATCTACTTGCTAGATATAGCGCTACTCCAACCAAAAGACATTGGGTAGGAGTGAAGAATATCCTTAGATATCTTCAAAGCACTAAAGATCTCGGTCTATTCTTCCAGAAGAATAAAAATGTGGATTTAATAGGATATACTGATGCTGGCTATTTATCAGATCCCCATAATGCCAGATCTCAAACAAGATTTGTATTTTTACATGGTGGAATTGCCATCTCTTGGAAGTCTTCGAAACAGACTCTAGTGGCTACATCCACTAATCATTTTGAAATAATTGCATTATATAAAGCATCACGTGAATGTGTATGGTTTCGCAGAATGATTAACCACATACAATAATCATGTGGTATATGTGCTATTGCATCACCTACCATTATCTACGAAGATAATGCTGTCTGCGTTGTTCAAATGCAAACGGGTTACATAAAAAGCAATATCACAAAATATATTGCACATAAACTATTTTACCCACATGAATTGCAAGAGAGTGGGGAAATAAATATTCTGCAAACTAAGTCTTGTGATAATCTCGCAGACTTATTCACCAAGTCATTACCAACTTCCACATTTCAAAAATGTGTTCATGGAATTGGTATGCGAAGACTACGTGATTTGCAGATGTCAGGGGGAGAAGTCTCCTAAGACTTAACCCGTTGAAATAAAATATTGTACTCTTTTCCTTTATGAGTTTTACCTCTAAAGGTTTCTCATCAAGATTTTTAATGAGGCAATATGACAACGTAATCATAAATATATCTTTCTTTTCCCCACAGGGGTTTTAGGAGATATAATCAAATATATGTCATATCATTTTCTCCTTAAATTTTCTCACTGGGTTTTAAAGGAGTTTTTCATGGCATATCTACTCTATCGGTTCTCCTCATATTTTCCCTACAGGGTTTTGAAGGAGTTTTTCCAAGATGATAAATCAAGATGATCATATGAAGATACATTGGTCAAGGGGAGTGTTACGAACCAGTTACACCAGTTACAAAGCAAAACGTAAAAGTGTCTAATATACAGATGTCTTTTACAAAAGATACTTTTGATACCACCTTTTTACCATCTATAAATTGTACAAAAATCAATGAAATAAAGGATTCATTCTCTCTCAACACTTGTCCTGACATTCTTTTGCAATATGGGCTGTGCATAAAAACCGAACCAAAAATCGGACCGAAAAATCGAATCGAATCGGTCAACTCGGTTTGACCGGTTTTCGATACTCGGTCCGATTTTTATATTTTAGGTTTTTGGTGTTCGGTTTTGGTAAAACCGATTAAAACCAAAAATCAAAACTTCGGACTCCGTAGTACCGCTCGGTTTCGAGCTTCCGGTCGCTGGTAGTTCGATTTTACTAGCGGTACTATCGCGAGACGGTAGTTCCGATGTTGAAAACAGTACTACCGCTCTTCGAACGAGACAGTTTTGGTTCTTAAAACAGATTTTTAATGAATGCATGATCCTAGTTGATCCGATGCCACATAAAATTTGCTATCAAGCTACTTGTCATGATCCTCTTTATGGTACGATTATTTAACCTATAATCCGGTCTTCCACCTTTATGGTAAATTTACTAGTCAATATATTGTTTGCAATTTCGTTAACTTTGGTAAATATGGTATTTACCGATACCGATCGAAATAAATTGGGATTTACCGATACCAAACCGTATTTTCAAAAATACCGTATACTACCGAGCTAACAATACCGTATTTACCGAACCGATTTCTTGAACTAACCGAATGCACAGTCCTACTTACACCACTAGCAAAGCAAGCAACTTAGAAACTGTTGCACTTGTGAGCAAGGATCTTTCGACCATGTCTACCAATGTCACGAAGCTCCAATCGGTCGGCGAAATCACGAAATCGAGGCAAAGATCGACGAACTCATGGATGAACAGATGAACCGTTCACACTTCAATCAGAGATGAAATATTATAATTTGGTGGTGCGAATCACACTCCACCTTTTCAGGTTTCTCTTTATTATATAGGCTCTCAAAACTATTACAAAAGACCTAATCCTTTTCTTACAGATTCGAATCGAATCGGAGAAATAAAGCGAAAAAACAGTCCGTCAGGAAGCGAGCACGAATCGGTACTACAAGTAAAACTTGGCTGGTACTACCGTCGAAACTACGGACTACCGAACGGTACTACCGTAACTCGAACTACCATATTACTCGAGCGGAACTACAAGTAATCGGTAAACTTGGGTTAATTCCAACAAGACCGAGTAGTTTGTCAACAACACATGCATCTATCTAGATTCATAGCTAGAGCATAATTTGGTCAACAATTGCAGCATCGACACCGCTCATCATCGGAAGCAAGCGATCGCGATAGCGAAAGCCGAAACAACAAACAAGCCGGTTGCCTCCTATCTCGCATCCCGCCCACACAAAGCGGCGTCCAATTGTTCGAGAAAAAGAGCGCGGCGACCATGGCACGAGCTATAGAGATTCGATGAGCGGGAACAAGAGCAAGTGATTACGTCGGTGTGGAGGCGGAGGAGAGGAGAGCTCCCCAATGGTTCGCACCGGCGATGGCGAAGAGGCGAGCGGCGACGAAGGAGCACGAGACATCGTCATCGATCTCACCCTTCGTTTTTTCACTTTCCCTTCCCAACGATGGGAGTTGGAATGGAAAGGGGGTTCTCTCTATGGACTGGAGGCGTTGGGAAAAGATTACTTCTTTTCTGGGGAGATGGATAATGGCCAAAGAATTGTCAAGGGAAGGAAGGGGATAGAATGAGCCACCGAGCTGGAGAAGATGGGCGGCGAGTGGGACTGGGATGATAAGCCTAGTCTAGTCACTCCACTCCACCTAGTGGCCACGCAATGCTTGACACCGAAAGTGGACCTGCACGGCTCGGTAGGTTAGAGTCGGCCCGGGCCGTCGGCCGACGCAGCGGCCCGGCTCAGACGGCCCGTTAGGGCCCGTAATAAGCGGGTGCGTCTGCGGCCGCGGGCTGCGAGAGCCTGAGCACGGCCGGCGGCCGCCGGCCAGACGCAGTAAGGCTTAACGGCCGCTGCGCCTACCACATTCAGTAAAAAAGAAAAAATTTAAAAATGTAGAAAATTGTAGAAAATTAAGAAAAAATCGAAAAATTATAGAAAACCGTAGACATTGTTAATCATGAAAATAAATATTTTCAATAGCATAATGAGCTTTATTAATTTATTAAATTACATGGGATGGTGCTCATTAAAAACTTTACCAAGTAAAAACTCAACTTGAGAAAACCTTGGTAAAGAAAAAGAGTACACTGTAAAGCTCATTAATGACTACATGTGAAGAAAAATATTGAAAATCCTATTCATTGCTATCAAGATATAAATTCTCAAAAGATTCTTCCAAATCTTTATTATCCGTAGTATGTTGGAGTCTTGATTCGACTTGTTCCCGTCTTTGACGGTCATAAGGACTTGACCATCTCGTTGAGAGACTTGTTCGTCTCTCCCGATTATTCTTCCGGATAGACGAATCTGACTTGAGGAGACAGAGCGGACAGTCAACATCTCGTGCTAATATGGATAGCATGGATATGATACTCGGGTTTGCCACCATGAGAGGATGTTCAACTCCTGCCGAAGCTAATGCTATCACTGTTGAGATAGCTTGATAGGTCTCCGGCTTTGCCGCCTCC
>JAYGGG010000365.1:0-25566 GCA_036346245.1 Bonia amplexicaulis | reverse complement strand
GTATCTACCGTAGCACTTAAAGCATACGAGACATCCGGACGTGTACAAAGCATGGCATACATAATGGATCCAATAGTCAAGCATATGGAATCGCATTCATTTTATCCCGCTCATCGGTGTACTAGGACACCGATTCTTGCTAAGATTTATACCATGTGACATAGGTAGGAAGCCTTTCTTGGAATCTCGCATGTTGAACCTTTTCAACACCTTGTCAATGTAACGTATCTTGGCTTAATCCAATCGACCTTTTGATCTATCTCTATAGATCTTGATGCTCAGAATATATGCCTCTCCTAAGTCTTTCATAGAGAAACTACTTTTCAATGAAGACTTAACAGATTCGAAAGATAGGAATGTCATTTCCGATCAATAATATGTCATCCACATATAAGACCGTAAACACGAAAGCGCTCCCACTAGCCTTTTGTAAACACAAGGCTCTTCTTCATTCTTGATGAAACCAAACCCTTTGATTACTTCATCAAAACGAATGTTCCAACTCCGAGATGCTGCTTAATCCATAAATGGATCTTTGCGACTTGCATATCTTTCTAGTCGATTGCGGATCGACAAAACCGTGGGTCGTGTCATGTACACATCCTCACTCGATTTCCATTAAGGAAAGCTGTTTTGACATCCATTTGCCATATTTCATAGTCGAAATAAGCAAAGAATCGCTAGAATGATCCGAATAGACTTTAGCATTGCGACGGGCGAAAAAGTTTCATCATAATCAACACCTTGAATTTGTTTGAAACCTTTGGCCACCAATCGCGCTTTATAGATGTGAACATTTCCATCTATGTCTATCTTTTCTTGAAAACCCATTTGCACTCAATGGTTTTAACACCATCGGTGGATCAACCAAGTTCCAAACTTGATTACCGTGCATGGATTCAATTTGGATCTCATGGCTTCAAGCCATTTCGTAGTCCGGTCCCATCATCGCTTCTTCATAGGTCTTAGGCTCATCGTTGTCTAACAACAATATGTCCCGTTGTTGAGTAGTCAAGAACATGTACCTCTCGGTGCACGACGTGACCTCTCGACCTACGTGGTGCTGGTGTGTCCAAGCAGTTCTTCAACAGCTTGTTCATCCTGTTGTGGTTACAGAGGGCTGAAACGCTTTGTGTTTCTCGAATTTCTTCAAGTTGCACCATGCTCCCACTATCCCTTCTTGAGAGAAACTCTTTCTAAGAAGACACCATGCCAAGCGACAAACACTTTGCCTTCTTCTTGATTATAGAAGTAATATCCTTTTGTTTCCTTAGGATACCCGATAAAGAAGCATTTATCGATTTAGGACCGAGCTTATCGATTGTAAACGCTTTACATATGTCTCACATCCCAAATCTTAAGAAAAGACAAGCTAGGACGTTGTCCCGTCCACATCTCATATGGTGTCTTTTCTCATCGATTTTGATGGAACTCGCTTAGTGTGAAAGCGGTCATTTCAAGAGCGCACTTCAAAAGACAACTAAGATCACCGTGGCTCATCATGGAGCGCACCATATCTAATAAGGTGCGATTTCTCGCTCGTGACACCCCATTCCATTGAGGTGTTCCAAGGAGTCAATTGTGGAACAATTCCACAATCCTTCGATGATTACCAAACTCTTGGCTCAAATACTCGCCTCCACGATCGATCGTAGAAACTTGATTGTCTTGCCTAAATGATTTTGCACTTCATTTTGGAATTCTTTGAACTTTTCAAAGGATTCAAACTTATGCTTCATCAGGTAGATATATCCATATCTACTAAAGTCATCGAGAAAAGTTATGAAGCATCGAAAACCACCTCGGTCGTTGAGCTCATTGGTCCACATACATCGAATGTACGAGTGCCAATAAGTCACTTGCCCGCTCACCTTGACCGGTGAAAGGTGCTTTTGTCATCTTGCCAAGTAAACAAGATTCGCATGTCTCAAATGATTCAAAATCAAATGAGTGCGAATACCATCTCTATGGAGCTTCTCATGCTTTCTCATTTATGTGACCTAAGCGACAAGTGCCAAATAAAAGTGGATTCAAATCATTTGATCGTTGCCTCTTTGTATTAATGTTATAGACCGATGACTCTTCAAGAGTAAGAACATATAACCCATTCATCAATGGAGTATGACAATAGAACATATCTTTGAAATAAAGAGAACAACCATTGTTCACGGATCTAAAGTCATAACCTTCGCTTGTAAACATGAAGCGTAAATAATGTTCTTGGAAAGAGATGGAACACAATAACAATTATTCAATTCCAAAACTAATCCTCGAAGGTAAAGACAATGTCATGGTGCCAAACCACCGCACAACTTTTGCTCCATTGCCAACGCCAAGATCCACTTCGCTCCTCCTCAAACTTCTACTTCTTCTTAGCCCTCGCAACGATTTGCAAATGTGAGCAACCGATCCGATCAAATACCCAAGAATCGATAGATGAAGTAGCAAGATTGATTTCTATAACATTTATACCGGAGCTAAGTCGTACTTCCTTCTTTTCTCAAGATCCTCCAAGTACTTTGGGCGCCTTTTCCAATGTCCCGATTGCTTACTGATGTAGCAATCGCATCGAGCAGGCCCTTCTTGACTTGTTTGGCCTTAGAACCGCCGCGATCTCATCGGGAGCTAACTTTCTTTGACCGCGCCTTTCTTTACATAGGGCTTGCCCTTGCCTTTCTCGCATCATCATCACATGATGGTCTTTTCTTAATGCTTTCCTCGGTGATTTTAGCATCCCATGCAACTCGCCCAAGGTCTTGTCCATGTTGTTCATGTGATAGTTCGTAATGAATGGCTCAAAGCTCGAGGAGCGATCAAGAATCACATCGCAGCCAACTCTTGGCTAAGGGGAAAACCAAGCTTTTCCGCACTCTCAATGTAGCCAATCATCTTAATCACATGAGGGTCGACGGATTCCCTTCGCAAGCTCGCACGCAAACAAGGACTTTGAAGTGTTGAACCTCTCGACCCTTGCTTGGTTCTCAAACATACCACGCAACCCCACAATGATATTGTAGGCATCTGTGTTCTCATATTGCTTCAAGCTCGAGGACATTGTGGCAAGCATGAGACACCACATCAAGGTAATCATTCGCTTGCTTCTCATAAGCTTTCCGTGCAGCCACGGAGCATTATCGTGCAAGTCATCGTGATAAGGAGACTCAAGGACATGCTCCTTGCGCTCTTGCTTGAGAACAATTCTCGAGTTGCGATACCAATCCAAAAGTTCGCTCCATTGAGTTTTTCTTTCTCAAGAATAGATCGCAAATTAAAAGAACTGGATGCGGCATTAGTTGACATGATCTACAACAAAGAATATGCAAAGTTTAGCACTATGTTCATGTTTGATCTTCCATTAAACAATTTAACAAAAGATACTCCCACTATATGTTTTGTAATCGTCTTCCCTCTAACGACATATAGTGGTCAAGATCCATGTTCATCTAAGTTCTAGTGATCGTTGTGCCTTTTAGCGAGGGGTAGTAGGTAAGTGTCCATTTTTTCTATGAGATGGAATCACCCGTGACATAGTGGCTACGTGAAGTCTGCATCGAGCGAGCAACACTTCGGAGAACAAAGGCGCAACAGTCAGACGATGGCAACAATAACAAACGCCTTTTCTCGGTGATCGTTGTGCCTTTTAGCGAGGAGTAGTAGCTAAGTGTCCATTTTTTCTATGAGATGGAATCACCCGGTGAAGCATAGCTGGGCCACGGTGAAGCTGCCCCGGAGCAGGCAACATTTCCGGAGAACAGTGGGCAACAGGCTGTATCAGATGGCAACAGTGAACAAACGCCTTTTCTCGGTGATCGTTGTGCCTTTTAGCGAGGGGTAGTAGGTAAGTGTCCATTTTTGCTATGAGATGGAATCACCCGTGAAGCATAGCCGAGCTACGGTGAAGTCAGATCGAGCGAGCAACACTTCCGGAGAACAAAGGCGCAACAGTCAGTCGATGGCAACAAAGGAACAAACGCCTTTTCTCGGTGATCGTTGTGCCTTTTAGCGAGGGGTAGTAGGTAAGTGTCCATTTTTCTATGAGATGGAATCACCCTATGAAGCATAGGCGGGCTACGGTGAAGTCAGCATCGAGCAGCAACACTTCCGAGAACAAGGGCAACAGTCAGATCGATGCCAACAAGGAACAAACGCCTTTTCTCGGTGATCGTTGTGCCTTTTAGCGAGGGTAGTAGCTAAGTGTCCATTTTTGCTATGAGATGGAATCACCGGTGAAGCATAGGCGGGCTACGGTGAAGATGCCCCGAGCGAGCAACAGCTCCGGAGAACAAGGGGCAACAGTCGATCGTATGCCAACAAAGGAACAAACGCCTTTTCTCGGTGATCGTTGTGCCTTTTAGCGAGGGTAGTAGGTAAGTGTCCATTTTTTCTATGAGATGGAATCACCCGTGAAGCATAGCCGGGCTACGGTGAAGTCAGATCGGAGCGGTAACACTACGGAGAACAAGGCGCAACAGTCAGATCGATGGCAACAAAGAACAAACGCCTTTTCTCGGTGATCGTTGTGCCTTTTAGCGAGGAGTAGTAGCTAAGTGTCCATTTTTCTATGAGATGGAATCACCCGTGAAGCATAGTGGGCCACGGTGAAGCTGCCCGGAGCGAGCAACATTCCCGGAGAACAAGGGCAACAGTCAGATCGATGGCAACAAAGGAACAAACGCCTTTTCGGTGATCGTTGTGCCTTTTAGCGAGGAGTAGTAGCTAAGTGTCCATTTTGCTATGAGATGGAATCACCCGTGAAGCATAGTGGGCTACGGTGAAGTCGCATCGAGCAGCAACACTTCCGGAGAACAAGGCATGCAACAGTCAGACGATGGCAACAGGAACAAACGCCTTTTCTCGGTGATCGTTGTGCCTTTTAGCGAGGGTAGTAGCTAAGTGTCCATTTTGCTATGAGATGGAATCACCCGTGAAGCATAGCCGGGCTACGGTGAAGTCAGATCGGGCGAGCAACACTTCCGAGAACAAGGCGCAACAGTCAGACGATGGCAACAAAGGAACAAACGCCTTTTCTCGGTGATCGTTGTGCCTTTTAGCGAGGGGTAGTAGGTAAGTGTCCATTTTTCTATGAGATGGAATCACCCGTGAAGCATAGTCGGGCTACGGTGAAGTCGCATCGGGCGTGCAACACTTCGGAGAACAAGGCGCAATAACATGATCGATGGCAACAAAGAACAAACGCCTTTTCTCGGTGATCATTGTGCCTTTTAGCGAGGAGTAGTATCTAAGTGTCCATTTTTCTATGAGATGGAATCACCCGTGAAGCATAGTGAGCCACGGTGAAGCCGCCCGGCGAGCAACATTTCCGGAGAACAAGGGCAACAGTCAGACGATGGCAACAAAGAACAAACGCCTTTTCTCGGTGATCGTTGTGCCTTTTAGCGAGGGGTAGTAGGTAAGTGTCCATTTTTTCTATGAGATGAAATCACCCGGCGAAGCATAGCTGGGCTACGGTGAAGCTGCATCGGAGCAGGCAACACTTCCGGAGAACAGTGCGCAACAGGCTGTATCAGATGGCAACAGTGAACAAACGCCTTTTCTCGGTGATCGTTGTGCCTTTTAGCGAGGGGTAGTAGGTAAGTGTCCATTTTTTCTATGAGATGGAATCACCCGGCGAAGCATAGCTGGGCTACGGTGAAGCTGCATCGGAGCAGGCAACACTTCTGGAGAACAAGCGCAACAGTCAGATCGATGGCAACAAAGAACAAACGCCTTTTCTCGGTGATCGTTGTGCCTTTTAGCGAGGAGTAGTAGCTAAGTGTCCATTTTTCTATGAGATGGAATCACCCGTGAAGCATAGTCGGGCCACGGTGAAGTCGCCGGAGCGAGCAACATTCCGGAGAACAAGGGCAACCGGTCAGACGATGGCAACAAAGAACAAACGCCTTTTCTCGGTGATCGTTGTGCCTTTTAGCGAGGAGTAGTAGCTAAGTGTCCATTTTTTCTATGAGATGGAATCACCCGGTGAAGCATAGTCACCACGGTGAAGTCGCCCTTGAGCGAGCAACATTCAGGAGAAGAGTGGGCAACAGTCGATCGATGCCAACAAGGAACAAACGCCTTTTCTCGGTGATCGTTGTGCCTTTTAGCGAGGGTAGTAGGTAAGTGTCCATTTTTCTATGAGATGGAATCACCCGCAAAGCATAGCTTGCTACGGTGAAGTCAAGATCGAGCGAGCAACACTTCGGAGAACAAGGCGCAATAGGTCATGATCGATGGCAACAGTGAACAAACGCCTTTTCTCGGTGATCGTTGTGCCTTTAGCGAGGAGTAGTAGCTAAGTGTCCATTTTTCTATGAGATGGAATCACCCGTGAAGCATAGTCACCACGGTGAAGCTGCCCCTGAGCGAGCAACATTTTCGGAGAACAAGGCAACAGTCATGTCGATGGCAACAAAGGAACAAACGCCTTTTCTCGGTGATCGTTGTGCCTTTTAGCGAGGAGTAGTAGCTAAGTGTCCATTTTTCTATGAGATGGAATCACCCGTGAAGCATAGCAGCCACGGTGAAGCTGCCGGAGGCGAGCAACATTTCCGGAGAACAAGGGCAACAGTCGATCGATGGCAACAAAGAACAAACGCCTTTTCTCGGTGATCGTTGTGCCTTTTAGCGAGGAGTAGTAGCTAAGTGTCCATTTTGCTATGAGATGGAATCACCCGTGAAGCATAGCCGGGCTACGGTGAAGTCAGATCGGAGCAGCAACACTTCCGAGAACCTTGCGCAACAGTCAGATCGATGGCAACAAAGAACAAACGCCTTTTCTCGGTGATCGTTGTGCCTTTTAGCGAGGGTAGTAGGTAAGTGTCCATTTTTTCTATGAGATGGAATCACCGGTGAAGCATAGCCGGGCTACGGTGAAGTCGCATCGGGCGAGCAACACTTCCGAGAGAACAAGGCAACAGTCGATCGATGCCAACAAAGGAACAAACGCCTTTTCTCGGTGATCGTTGTGCCTTTTAGCGAGGGGTAGTAGCTAAGTGTCCATTTTTGCTATGAGATGGAATCACCCGGTGAAGCATAGCTGGGCTACGGTGAAGATGCCCCGGGCGAGCAATGATTCGGAGAACAATGGGCAACAGTCGATCGATGCCAACAAAGGAACAAACGCCTTTTCTCGGTGATCGTTGTGCCTTTTAGCGAGGGTAGTAGGTAAGTGTCCATTTTTCTATGAGATGGAATCACCCGTGAAGCATAGCCGGGCTACGGTGAAGTCGCATCGGGCAGCAACACTTCGGAGAATAGTGCGCAACAGTCAGACGATGGCAACAAAGGAACAAACGCCTTTTCTCTCGATCGTTGTGCCTTTTAGCGAGGAGTAGTAGCTAAGTGTCCATTTTTCTATGAGATGGAATCACCCGTGAAGCATAGTCGGGCCACGGTGAAGCTGCCGGAGCAGCAACATTCCCTGAGAACAAGGGCAACAGTCAGATGATGGCAACAAAGAACAAACGCCTTTTCTCGGTGATCGTTGTGCCTTTTAGCGAGGAGTAGTAGCTAAGTGTCCATTTTTCTATGAGATGGAATCACCGGTGAAGCATAGCTTACCACGGTGAAGCCGCCGGAGCGAGCAACATTTTCGGAGAACAAGGGCAACAGTCAGATCGATGGCAACAAAGGAACAAACGCCTTTTCTCGGTGATCGTTGTGCCTTTTAGCGAGGAGTAGTAGCTAAGTGTCCATTTTGCTATGAGATGGAATCACCCGTGAAGCATAGTGGGCTACGGGAAGTCAGATCGAGCAGCAACACTTCCGAGAACAAGGCGCAACAGTCGATCGATGGCAACAAAGGAACAAACGCCTTTTCTCGGTGATCGTTGTGCCTTTTAGCGAGGGGTAGTAGGTAAGTGTCCATTTTTCTATGAGATGGAATCACCCGTGAAGCATAGCTCGGGCTACGGTGAAGTCAGATCGGAGCGCAACACTTCCGGAGAACAAGGGCAACAGTCGATCGATGCCAACAAAGGAACAAACGCCTTTTCTCGGTGATCGCAGTGCCTTTTAGCGAGGGGTAGTAACTAAGTGTCCATTTTGCTATGAGATGGAATCACCCGTGAAGCATAGTGGGCTCTGATGAAGATGCCCCGAGCATGCAACATTCCGGAGAACAAGGGCAACAGTCGATCGATGCCAACAAAGGAACAAACGCCTTTTCTCGGTGATCGTTGTGCCTTTTAGCGAGGGGTAGTAGGTAAGTGTCCATTTTTTCTATGAGATGGAATCACCCGTCGAGGCATAGCTGGGCTACGGTGAAGCTGCATCGGAGCAGGCAACACTTCTGGAGAATAGTGCGCAACAGTCAGATCGATGGCAACAAAGGAACAAACGCCTTTTCTCGGTGATCGTTGTGCCTTTTAGCGAGGAGTAGTAGCTAAGTGTCCATTTTTCTATGAGATGGAATCACCCGTGAAGCATAGTGGGCCACGGTGAAGCCGCCGGAGCGTGCAACATTTCCGGAGAACAAGGGCAACAGTCAGATCGATGGCAACAAAGGAACAAACGCCTTTTCTCGGTGATCGTTGTGCCTTTTAGCGAGGAGTAGTAGCTATGTCCATTTTGCTATGAGATGGAATCACCCGTGACATAGCTGGGCTCCGTGAAGTCAGACGGAGCAGCAACACTTCCCGAGAACAAGGCGCAACAGTCAGACGATGGCAACAAAGAACAAACGCCTTTTCTCGGTGATCGTTGTGCCTTTTAGCGAGGGTAGTAGGTAAGTGTCCATTTTTCTATGAGATGGAATCACCCGTGAAGCATAGCCGGGCTACTGGTGAAGTCGCATCGAGCGAGCAACACTTCGGAGAACAAGGCGCAACAGTCGACGATGGCAACAAAGGAACAAACGCCTTTTCTCGGTGATCGTTGTGCCTTTTAGCGAGGAGTAGTAGCTAAGTGTCCATTTTTCTATGAGATGGAATCACCCGTGAAGCATAGTCGGGCCACGGTGAAGCCGCCCCGAGCGAGCAACATTCCGAGAACAACAAGGCAACAGTCAGATCGATGGCAACAAAGAACAAACGCCTTTTCTCGGTGATCGTTGTGCCTTTTAGCGAGGGTAGTAGGTAAGTGTCCATTTTTCTATGAGATGGAATCACCCGTGAAGCATAGTGGGCTACGGTGAAGTCATCGGAGCAGCAACACTTCCGGAGAACAAGCGCAACAGTCAGATATGGCAACAAAGGAACAAACGCCTTTTCTCGGTGATCGTTGTGCCTTTTAGCGAGGGTAGTAGGTAAGTGTCCATTTTTCTATGAGATGGAATCACCCGTGAAGCATAGCCGGGCTACGGTGAAGTCAGATCGGAGCGAGCAACACTTCGGAGAACAAGCAATATAGGTCAGATCGATGGCAACAAAGGAACAAACGCATTTTCTCGGTGATCGTTGTGCCTTTTAGCGAGGAGTAGTAGCTATGTCCATTTTTCTATGAGATGGAATCACCGGTGAAGCATAGTCAGGCCACGGTGAAGCTGCCGGAGCGGTGCAAAATTTCCAGGAGAACAAGGGCAACAGTCAGATCGATGGCAACAAAGGAACAAACGCCTTTTCTCGGTGATCGTTGCCTTTTAGCGAGGAGTAGTAGCTAAGTATCCATTTTTTCTATGAGATGGAATCACCCTATGAAGCATAGTCACCACGGTGAAGTCGCCGGGCGAGCAACATTTCCGGAGAAGAGTGGGCAACAGTCGATCGATGCCAACAAAGGAACAAACGCCTTTTCTCCGTGATCGTTGTGCCTTTTAGCGAGGGTAGTAGGTAAGTGTCCATTTTTCTATGAGATGGAATCACCCGTGAAGCATAGCCGGGCTACGGTGAAGTCAGCACGGAGCGAGCAACACTTCGGAGAACAAGCGCAATAGGTCAGACGATGGCAACAAAGGAACAAACGCCTTTTCTCGGTGATCGTTGTGCCTTTTAGCGAGGAGTAGTAGCTAAGTGTCCATTTTTTCTATGAGATGGAATCACCCGTGAAGCATAGTCGGGCCACGGTGAAGCTGCCGGAGCGAGCAACATTCCGGGAGAACAAGGGCAACAGTCGATCGATGCCAACAAAGGAACAAACGCCTTTTCTCGGATCATCAGTGCCTTTTAGCGAGGAGTAGTAGCTAAGTGTCCATTTTTCTATGAGATGGAATCACCCGTGAAGCATAGTCGAGCCACGGTGAAGCTGCCCCGAGCGAGCAACATTCCGGAGAACAAGGGGCAACAGTCAGATCGGATGCCAACAAAGGAACAAACGCCTTTTCTCGGTGATCGTTGTGCCTTTTAGCGAGGGGTAGTAGGTAAGTGTCCATTTTTTCTATGAGATGGAATCACCCGTGAAGCATAGCTGGCTACGGTGAAGTCAGCATCGAGCAGCAACACTTCGGAGAACAAGGCGCAACAGTCAGACGATGGCAACAAAGGAACAAACGCCTTTTCTCGGTGATCGTTGTGCCTTTTAGCGAGGAGTAGTAGCTAAGTGTCCATTTTTCTATGAGATGGAATCACCCGGTGAAGCATAGTCAACCACGGTGAAGCGCCCGAGCGAGCAACATTTCCTGAGAACAAGGGCAACAGTCAGATCGATGGCAACAAGGAACAAACGCCTTTTCTCGGTGATCGTTGTGCCTTTTAGCGAGGAGTAGTAGCTATGTCCATTTTGCTATGAGATGGAATCACCCGTGAAGCATAGCCGGGCTACGGTGAAGTCAGATCGGGCGAGCAACACTTCCGGAGAACAAGGCGCAACAGTCGACGATGGCAACAAAGGAACAAACGCCTTTTCTCGGTGATCGTTGTGCCTTTTAGCGAGGGTAGTAGGTAAGTGTCCATTTTTCTATGAGATGGAATCACCCGCCAAGCATAGTCGAGCTACGGTGAAGTCAGATCGGGCGAGCAACACTTCGAGAGAACAAGGCGCAACAGTCAGATCGATGGCAACAAAGAACAAACGCCTTTTCTCGGTGATCGTTGTGCCTTTTAGCGAGGAGTAGTAGCTAAGTGTCCATTTTTCTATGAGATGGAATCACCGGTGAAGCATAGTCAGCCACGGTGAAGCCGCCGGAGCGAGCAACATTCCGGAGAACAAGGGCAACAGTCATCGATGGCAACAAAGGAACAAACGCCTTTTCTCGGTGATCGTTGTGCCTTTTAGCGAGGGTAGTAGGTAAGTGTCCATTTTTCTATGAGATGGAATCACCCGCAAGCATAGCCGGGCTACGGTGAAGTCGCATCGGAGCGAGCAACACTTCCGGAGAACAAGGCGCAACAGTCAGATCGATGGCAACAAGGAACAAACGCCTTTTCTCGGTGATCGTTGTGCCTTTTAGCGAGGGGTAGTAGGTAAGTGTCCATTTTTTCTATGAGATGGAATCACCCGTGAAGCATAGTCGGGCTACGGTGAAGTCGCATCGGAGCGTGCAACACTTCGGAGAACAAGGCGCAACAGTCAGATGTCGATGGCAACAAAGAACAAACGCCTTTTCTCGGTGATCGTTGTGCCTTTTAGCGAGGAGTAGTAGCTAAGTGTCCATTTTTTCTATGAGATGGAATCACCCGGTGAAGCATAGTCACACCACGGTGAAGCGCCCGAGCGAGCAACATTTCCGAGAACAAGGCAACCGGTTGTATCTCGGGGCGTCGCGGAGAAGAGAACCGGTGCTCTACACCGCCTCATCACAAAACCTCTCAAAGTAGGAATTCTTGAACTCCGTGCCATTGTCACTGCGGAACTCCGTGCTGAGCGGCAGGCCGCCTGCCCGCTCCTTCCTCATGGCTCAGGCTCAGTCCGGCAATCGGCAGCGGCCGTAGCGCAGTCCATCGTCTGTCGTCTCGTCAGCTCATCTCCCTCCGTGACTCCGCCTGGTGCCCGACCTAATGCCTGTTCGTTCGTGCAGGTTAGTTCATTTTTTTATAGGGGATCTTTGCCCAGAAGCCCCAGAGGTCATTGATGGTGCTTTGTTTGCTTTTTTCTTTGGATATTCCAGCTGCTCAAGTGTTTCATAGCTCTGTGCATGAAGGACCGAAATGACGACAGAGGGGGGGTGAATGTCGATTCTTAAAAACTAATTCCCCCTCTATGTTCCACTAACTGAAACCCCTCCACAATAGCTACTGAGAGCTATGAAGGAGTTCAAGGAAACTCTCTGGAACCAAGAACAAAGTACAGAGAACAACGAAAACAAATCTACTGAGAAAAACACGAAAAAGAACACGCTGCTCAAAGAGGTCGGTCTGACCGCTATTAATGAGCCGGTCTGACCGCCGCTGGTCACCGGTCTGACCGCCACTGGTCGGCCGGTCTGACCGCTCCGGCCGGTCGGACCGCTCGGTACAAGCCGGTCTGACCGCCGCTTGGGTCCGGTCGAACCGCCAACAAAAGGCCGGTCTGACCTGAGGGCCGGTCTGACCGATATCACAAAGTCGGTCTGACCGCGGTCCTGTGCCGGCTCGACCGCCTCCCTGCTCCTGTGGCACCCGAGAGCAAGTCTGAAATTTCAGACAGCAAAAACCAAAACTCAAATTCCCAGAGATTCTTTGATCCTTTGGCCACAAAACTTTGCAGATATGTTAGTATTATCCAATGGACTCTACTTGCAAAGTTTCATGCCATCTCAAAGAGGGAATCAAGATTTGGAGAAGAACCCTAGAAGATGAACAAGAGTGGGTCAAAATGTGATTCTTGCAAATTGATCAAATAGCTCTTGGAATTAGATGACCACAGGGTCTAAAAGTGTAATTCCATCCTAGAGCGAACCAAAATAACACTCATACGCAAGAATCAACAAGAGAAAGAGAATATCAAGAATCTTCCCAAGAAAACATGGTGCAAATCAAGAGTAGAGAAGAAACTTCAGATTTTCATTTCTCTAAAAACAAGGAATACAAAGAGTCTAGTTACATATGTACATCTACAGCACAAAGAAGATTACAAGAATCTCAAACCATCCTCTCCCACTCATTCCTCAAGAACACCAAGAAGCCTCTCTAGTTCTTGGGAGGAACACACATACACACACAATGAGGATAGGGTCACAAGGGCTGAATGGAGGAGGCAACAATGCTGCCCTCTTATGGTCTCCAACCACTAAAGCCTAAAGCAAAAGCTCTCTCCAAAGACACTTTTGCCTAAAGTAAGTTCTAACCCTAATTCAGGTGTCCTAAGGGGTATGCAGCCCCCTGCAGCTATTTATAGCCTCCGGATACCGGGTCTCCTACCCGTTATGCCGGCTAAACCCGAACGGAGCCCGCTCCCACTTTTGCAGCCTCGCGAAATGACCATTTCGCCCCCCGCAACCTCCGGAAGCTTCGCCCTTGCCTCGCACGCCTCGCAACCACGCCGAGTCCATGTCGCCTTCACATCACGACCGCTTCGACCTCGGCGCCACCGCGCCTAGTCCGGCCCACCGTGTCTCGCCACGACTCCGCCTCGATGTTCCGCAACACACGACAAGAAAGCACATCAAATAGCACCGTTCGATACATGAACGCACAAATAGCATAATCAAGTCCAAACCCGTCGCATTAACAGAATATACATCCTAACCCATACGACTAAGTTTGACCAAAGTCCGACCTAGCCCGTTACACCATGCAACGTCTGGGTCCGAACCAACTGACTCAAACTCGACTTTTGAGAAACAATGTCAATTACTCATCACCCACATGGGATGACCCTCACATGGTCTCTCAATCTCCCCCTTGATGAGTATATTGACAAACACCGAAAAAGCACAAAGTTGAGTTTGCAGAGTCTAACATGGTCCATAAGAGCAAGAGTGAAGCTAATGACCATGTCGACAGAAGGAGCAAAATAAAGAACAATTTTTCCTCAAAGATCCCAAAGTGGCTTTTTCTACCACTGTTCTCCCCCTTTTGGCAATAAACGCATCAAGAATGCAAGAAGGAGAAAAAGTCATAAGATGGATGAAATGACTGATTTGATTAATCTAAGCAATTAGAGCCATGAGAATTATCCAAAATGACCATAATTGATTACTCCAAGCCATAATATACAAGTATGCTACAAAGATCATGACTATGTATGTAAAGTGAAGCTAAGCGAGATAAAGCATAATCTGAATTTTAGTGAAGGTGCTTAGCAAGTCAAGTCAAACATGATTTTAGTCTAGCTAGAGGTATCCAGAAATGAGACAGGCCATGTCAATAAGCTAAATGGAACCGAGAAGCTAGTGTTGAGCCAACTAGAGTGTTACTAGTTCAAGAATGATACATTTGTTTAAGTACTTGTAGCTTTTAGCAATTGAGCACAATTGACAAACTTTGACTTTAGAAATCATATGATTATTGCCAATCATTTTTTTGTTTAGTCATGTGTTAGATCTCAAGCCTTATGCGACCACTTCAAGCAATGAGCTTAAGAAGATGATCTTGGTCATCCAAATCTCCCATGAGTTCATGCCTTGTGCAATGGCAAGCCGTCTCATGAGGAGGAATTGGTGAGATCAGTTTTTTCACACAAAAGAGATCTTTTTGCTTTTAATAGATTGTACTAACTTATGTGTCATCAAGAAACTAATATAGCTCAATCTATCGCGCAACAATGATTCAAGACATAACTCAGCCTATTTGACATGGCAAGAATCATAAGAAGATAATTAAAGCTGACTAGTCTCAAATATGAACATGACATGAATTAGGTCAAATTGAGCATTTTAATTAACCTATCATGGCAAAGACTTGACTACACATATAAAGTCATGATCAAATTAGCAATGAAGCACAAATCATGGCAAGGTGCAAAGCATTGTAAGCATTGTTGGTGATATGCCCTAGAGGCAACATGGAGATGTTGAATATATCACATACTATGTTTATGATACATTGCTTTGTTCCTTGAAATAGACATTATCATTATTGATCAATGAGTATGTGACTTATTCATGAGACTCTTAATGTCAAAATGTTGCTATTTCTAAATGATCCCTGATTATATTTCATATGAGGAACAAATATGATTCAAAGATCAGCATATGTATTGATTGATGATCATGTCTCATGGATCATGGTATGGAGATACCAAATCAATAATATGGACATGTGTTAGTGAACATATGTTGATAGACCCGCCATGAGACACCGCAGAGATTCCATGTGTCATCGCTGGTCTCAAGTAGTGTTTATGTGGAATCCTTAGACTTGAGATCATCATGGTTCCCAAAGATGCGTAGTAGCTACTTTGGGACTACTAAACACTACTCCGTAACTGGGTAGTCATAAAAGTAGTCTTTGGGTTTGCCATGAAACATGTAGTGGGATGAGAATGATCAAGATAGAATTTGCCCCTCCTTATGGGAGAGATATCCTTGGGCCCCTCGATGTAATGGATTATGAAAGTGCATGGCCATGCCCAGGTGATTGAGGAGTCAATCACGAGTTTATAATCCATCACGAATCGAGAGAGTGATTGAGCTATTAAGAGGATGACACAGTCTCGCCTTGAGCTTAATCTATATCGTGAGGCAAAGGGATTAGTACATGAGAACATTACAGGTTCAGCCGATATGATCTTTACGTATACTTTGGGGTTAATATGTCTTACTAGAGGCCGCTATTAACACGGTGATCGGAAAGGTGTTTCTGGGTCGCGACCAAGTATACGTGAACCTACAGGGTCGCACACTTAACGGGTTGGAACACTAATTCGGATAGAGATCCGGATAGACTCCTATTGGGCCTCAGTCCACGAGGCCCAAGTGAGGAGGTCTATATATGGAGGCGAGGGGGGAACACATCTCGATAATCCCGAGCTAAACCACGCCGCCACCTCCGAGGCCAAACCCTAGCCACTCGCGAGTGCTAGTACACTCGCGATCGGCGCCCCGGCCCGGACGTAGATACCGTGGAGACGCCGCCGTTGCGGCGTTGATCGACATCAACAACCTCTGATTGATCCGCTCGTGGTGTGGTTGATCGCGTGGAGGAGACGATCGGTTCGGACGATCGGCTACTTCCACTACTACCTCGACGCTGTGGTTGGATCGGCCCAACTCTTCTTCACACAAGCGTCTAGTGGTAACGATCCATGATCCTCCTTAAGCATGATGTCCTTGTGTGCGTGGTAGAAAAGTTTTGTTTTCTGCTTGCGTAGCCTACGCGCGATCCATTAAGCATGTCATAAACGGATAATAATCAAGGCTCAATTGAGCTATATTACAATGCAAATAAAGAAGATCCAGCTCCCCTTAACATGTGATGCAACTTTTAGTTCAAGTTGAGTTATGTCAATATTAAGATCTAGAAGTTCCCAAATGAACCCCCCCTGAACCAAAGCAAATAAAAGGAGGCTAGCAAATAAAGCAAGAAGGGCAGTCCTTAAAGCATAGATAAGATAGAGAATACTAATGACTTAGACTAACTCTTATCTACCTCATATGACTCCAGGATAACCAGCTGTCGAGTAAAACACACACTAGAGAGCAAACACGCACTGCTCACCCGAGGGTGGCCCAACCCTCGCTAGAACCTAAAAGAAGTGAGTGAGCTCAACCTAGTGAGATAAGAAACAACTATCCTGAAAGCACAAGATAAGAGCAAGAAGTCTAAGCTACTCGGCAAGAGACACACTCTAACCTATGCTAGAAGGACTAAAACCCAATGCAACCACAAATGCGATGCAATAGTAAGGATACAGAAGCATAATTAATATGATAAAGCAGTAAAGCCCAAAGCTCCCCCTCACAATAGTCTGTAAGGATAAACCACCCCAAGCTCTCCCCGCAGAGCTGAAAACCTCGAGCTGTCCAAAGGCTTGGTGAAGATGTCCGCCACCTAGTGGTCACTCTCCACGAACTGAAGCACAATGTCACCCTTCTCTACATGGTCTCGACGAAAGTGATATCTGATATCAATGTGCTTGGTCCGGGAATGCTGCACTGGGTTCTTAGCAATGCTAATCGCAGACGTGTTATCGCAAAAGAGTGGAACACGATCGATAGCTAACCCAAAGTCCCGCAAAGTCGAGATCATCCAAAGCACTTGGCTACAAAGAATCGGTCGCAACAACGCACTCGGCCTCGGTGGTGGATCAGGCAACACCGGACCGCCCTCAAGACCAAGAAACGAGAGAAGTGCCAATGAACCGGCAGTGCCCGGTGCTCTTCCTATCTATCCTCTGACCAAAGAAAGTCTCGCATCCGAAAAGGCTCTAAGGGATAGACATGAGGAGGAAGAGTACCAGATACCATAGTCAATGGTAGCTCGAAGGTACCGAAAGATGCGCTTCACCGCCTGGCGGTGAGACACGCGAGGAGAAGCCTGAAACCGAGCACAAAGACACACCGAGAAGTGTATGTCCGGTCTCGAGGCAGTGAGGTACAAGAGAGAGCCAATCATACTTCTAAATTCCTTTTGATCAACTGGTTCGCCGTCCTCATCTGGGTCTAGTACGGCTGTAGAAGCCATAGGAGTTGACACCGGCTTACCATCACTCATGTCGAAGCGTCTCAGGAGGTCACGAGTGTACTTGCCTTATGCAAGAAAGTACCCTCCCGAGTCTGCTTGATCTGGAAGCCAAGGAAGAATGTCAACTCACCCATCATGCTCATCTCAAACTCGGTGCTCATGACATCCGAGAACTGTGAAACTAGAGCATGAGAAGAGCCGCCAAAGATGATGTCATCGACATAAATTTGGACGAGCAGAAGGTCACTGCTGAGCCGGCGAGTGAACAAGGTCCTGTCGACTTTACCCATCTCGAAACCATGTCTCAATAGATAGGACTTAAGTCTCTCATACCAAGCTCTAGGGGCCTGCTTAAGTCCATACAACGCTTTGGAAAGCTTGAAGACATGATTAGGGTATTGGGGTTCTCGAAACCTGGAGGCTGTCTGACATAGACTTCTTCCTCAATGAAACCATTGAGAAAGGCACTCTTGACGTCCATCTGGTAGAGCTTGAAACCCTTAGAAGCTGCAAAGGCAAGCAGAATTCTAATGGCCTCAAGTCTAGCTACAGGGGCAAAGGTCTCCTCGAAATCTAGACTCTCAACCTGGGAGTACCCCTGAGCAACCAGTCTAGCCTTGTTTCGAATGACTACCACATCCTCACTCTACTTGTTCTTGAACACCCACTTGGTTCCAATAATATTGTGACCTCGAGGGGGCTCAACAAGCGTCCAGACCTTGTTTCTTTCGAAACTCTCCAGCTCCTTATGCATGGCATTGACCCAAGACTCGTCAGATAAGGCATGACAAACGTCCTTGGGCTCAAATGAGGCAACGAAGGCAGAGGGAGAGTAAAAGTGACACGCCGCACTTGGAGCGTGTGACTGCTCAAAGAGGTCTCCAATCATCCGCTCAAAGGATGAGATTTTGGATATGTCTTGGAGGTCCAGATGAGAAGAAGAAGTGGCCTCACCGTGAGTCGACGGGGTAGGAACAGAGCCACTAGCTCGGAGGAAGTCAGAGGCATGGGCTGATCACCTCGAGGTGCGGTGGAAGAAGGCACCTCAAGGGGTGGATAATGGACTGGATCGGGTAGACAACCCTCATCTCCATCATCCTCATCATCCACAACCCTCGATGCTGCCCAGAGCTACCAGCAGTAGCAAGCCTAGACCTCATGTTGGTCTTAGGTGCACTCAAGGTCTAGGGCTGACCCTGAATACGCCTAAGAGACTCAACATGGTCTCTTCGCGCGATCTTGGACCAAGGTACGGTTCTTCCTCTCCACGACGCCATTCTGCTGTGGGACGTGTGGAGAAGAGAACTGGTGCTCTACACCTGTCTCATCACAAAACCTCTCAAAGTAGGAATTCTTGAACTCCGTGCCATTGTCACTGCGGATTGCTCGCAAGGCACCTGGAAGCTCAACAGAAATCCTACTGAAAAGACCTCGAAAATGTGAAAATGTCTCATCCTTCGAGGTTAAGAAAAACACCCAAGAGTACCTCGAGTAGTCATCGACCACGACAAGAACATACCACTTCCTCCCGCCGATCAAGACTCGAGCCGCCCAACTGTGTCCATATGGAGCGGTTGTCCCGGTGCATCGGTCATAGTAACTGTGACCGGAGGATGAGAAGCGGCAACCATCTTGCCGTGCCGGCGTGGAGCGCAAACAAGATCTTTGACCATCTTGAGTTTCGGCTCACCAAAGCAACCTTTTTCAAAATAAATGAATCATTAATGCGCACAGTACCTTTGGCGATAACGCGCCCAGATGAAGCATCTCCGAAGGTGATCGTCTCATCACCTGGAGCACGAGCAAGAGAAGAGAATCAACGAGAATCTCCGGTCATGTGTCGTGAACACTTGGAGTCTACAAGCCAAACCTTTTCCTTCCCTGCCCAGCGAACCGGAGTTAAACAAAGAGTAAAGTATCAGTACTGGGATAAATCAAGATTGATTTTGGCACCCAATACTGAGTAACACGTAAAGCAGATGAAGTAGTCAAGCACGACTGACCTCTATCTACCCTACGCTCTCTATCACCCAAAGAAGCAGAAGGTCTGTGTGCATACCTGAAGCTGTTGCTGGGTCCGACTGCTATGGGAGAGCGAGTCGGAGCACCGGCAACATGCCGATCACGCCGCGGGTAGGCATCTCGACGGGGAAAGCGAGATCTACCCTCAGAACGGCGGAAGTCACGACCAGAGGGAGCACGAGGACGAAAAACAGAAAACTCGGAAGAACCAAGTCCTCGATGCTGCCCAGAGCTACCAGCAGTAGCAAGCCTAGACCTCATGTTGGTCTTAGGTGCACTTAAGGTCTGGAGCTGACCCTGAATACGCCTAAGAGACTCAACACGGTCTCTTCGCGCGATCTTGGCGCGCTTGAAGCAATGGTCAAACAGATGCCCATCCTTCTGACAGAAGGTGCAATGATACTTCGCCTTCTGAGGGTCTGAAGTAGCATGAGATGGCTTCGCCCGAGAGGTCAAGTCAGAGGTGAAGTCACCTTGCTGTCAGAAATCATTTGGATAAAGTCCGCTGATTTAAATTGAACTTTCTTGTTCTTGGGCTTGACCTCAATCACACCTGCGGCTAAAGGTCTAAGCACGACAGGTGGATGCTTCTTCACATCCTCATGGAAATCATATCCTAGACCTTGATTGAACTTGCAAATCTTTGATTGGTCTAGAATAAGATTAAGCTTCTTCTTGCCTCCCACAAATTTTTCGAGAGTGTTCACAAGGTACTGACACTCCCGAAAAAGCGAGGTGCAAGAAGAGCAAGGAGGAGAAGAACCAGAAGAAGGTAAGGGAGCAGAAGAACAACCAACAGCAGAGGGAAGACTGGCTTGTGCACGCACAGCCGACTAGGAAGGGACAGTCCTACTGCTAGCAGGTTGGCTTGCGTTTCTAGGCGTCTTTTCCTTACCCGGGGGCTTCTCCCCCTTCTCCACAATCACACTACGGGCCTGTTTGGCAAGCCACAAGCCGACCGGCTTTTGGCTTTTGCTACAGTACCTAACTTTCAAACGAAGTATTTTCTCAAGACGGTGTCTACAAGTTAAACGTAGTACATGTTAAAAGCTCAACATCTGTACCAGCCAAAATTGTAAGTGAGTATCGGTCTCTCCGTAATCTGCACTGTAAATGACCAAAATCAAAATTTCAGCCAAAAGCCATAAGCCGCAGCCAAAAAGAACAGACCCTACAAGCAAGAGATGGCTTCTCTAGTAGGTCCTTAGTTAGCTTCACACATTTTTTATCCAATGCAATCAAGTCAGATTTTAGTTTGTTACAACTAATGCATGGTGAGCTAACAGGGTCCTTAGAAGCAAATTGAGCTATTTTCTTATTAGTGTCAACCATTTCTTGAAACTGTTTTGAGACAGATTCAAGTTCAGCAGTTAATTTTGGACAGTTCAAACATGAAGAAATGGGCTCTAGTAGTGCAGCTTATAGATCAGCAATTTTATGATCTGCCCGTTTTAGATTTATCTTTAGATTATTGCAATTTTCACAAGACTCGGGCAGATCAAGAAGCATAGTGTAAAGATCTCTAAAAACATTATCCTTATCCTCACATGAGGTGCAAGAGATAGTCTCAACAGTAGAAGATGAAATAGGAACTACCCTACTCATTTCAAGCTCAGCAAGAAGACTAACATTCTCCACCATAAGCATATCAAGCTCAGAGGTCACACTATCATGAGAAGTCCTTAACTTCTCCATATCTCCCAGCAAGGCAATGCATGTATCACAATCGTCACGAGATGGAGCAGATATAAGTGAAGTAAGCTCCCGTGACAATCTATCTACTTCCTTCTCCAACTCGCTACATCTAGCTCTAGATCTAGCATGAAATCCTCCTAACTTAAGAAAAGCTGCATTTAATTGGTCATAGGAGGACATACCGTCGGAGTCGGAATAGAGATCGCTGTCACGATCTCGCCCTCGAGGGCCATGAAGCACATGCCGAGAAGTCGCCACCGCTCTTGGGTTCTTGATCACCCGTCCCGTTGTCGTCGTTCCATCCCTCCACCTCGCTGAGGTCGAGGTCGTCGAAGGCGGCGAGGACGCGGTGGAAGAGCTTCTTGGCCTTCCCAAAGTCACGGAACGTCTTCTTGCCTTGCGTGCAGGCCGGGGCTTCTTGTTGCGATTCTTGTCTGAGTAGTCGTTCTTGCCCGAACCGTAGTCTCCTTTGCCCTTCCTCGCCTTGGGCGGTTCGCTCAAATGTGGTTGGGGCCACCACATTCAAAGCAAATCATCGGTTCTCTTCTCTTCCGTCCCTCCCCTCTTGTAAGCATGGGAGAACTTCCGAGCTAGGAGGGCTAATGCTCATCCTCTAGGCGCTCTAACGATCATCGCCACAACACAAAGAGCGTATAGGAGAACCCGCAAAGAGAATCGTGAGAAGAACTAGAAGCGACATTGGGATCGGTGACTAGTGCCATCGATCGAGACTTGACCGACGAGAGACTATGTCAATCTCGTGAGTCTTGAGGCGCGAGTAAAGCGCGTCAAGAGTCGTGGTCGAGAGGTCCGTGGTGTCCTTGATGGTAGTCACCTTCATCTCCCAAACCCTAAGATCGAGTCTGCGAAAAGAATTTGTCGGCGTTATCCGAGTCGGAGTATGTGAGACCGACGGCTCGGAGGTTGCTCAAAATCTTGTGAAAGCGAGAAAAGCACTCGTCAAGGACTCACCAGAAGCATCTCGAATTTGTCAGATTCGCTTGAACCGGTCTTGTCGCACCGTCTTTATTTGGGTGGTGCCTCATGGTAAGCATTGAGGTCACCCAAATATCGAAAACCAACGTCGGTGAGAGATGCGATCAAATTCGCTTCTACTCAAACCCTGAATGATGATGTTCCTCGCCCTCGCGTTTGCCTCAACATCAGCCATATTCCCGGCATTAATGTTCTCATCGGTGGGAACAACAAAGCGACCTTGACCTTCGCCAGATGGCGAGCCCTAAGCTCGGATGTAGGTCTCCATCCGGCTCTTCCGAATGGAAAATCCATCCCATCAAGATCGGGGCTTGGTCGAGTACTTGTCTCGCCATGGCTCTTGAGTCCGTTAAAGATCTATCAAGAAGAGCTAACCGCTCGATACCAATTGAAGGGCGAAATGAATGACGGAGGGGTGAATGTCGATTCTTAAAACTAATTCCCCTCTAGGTTCCACTAAATGAAACTCCTCCACAATAGCTCTTGAGAGCTATGAAGGAGTTCAAGGAACTCTGGAACCAAGAACAAAGTCTGAGAAGCAAAAAACAAATCTCTTGAGAAAACACAAAAAGAACACGCCGCTCAAAGAGGCCGGTCTGACCGCTATTAATGAGCCGGTCGACCGCTTCTTTGGTCACCGGCCCGACCGCCACTGGTCGGCCGGCTCGACCGCCGGTCACCGGTCTGACCGCCACTGGTCGGCCGGTCTGACCGCTCCGGCCGGTTGGACCACTCGGTACAAGCCGGTCTGACCGCCGCTTGGGTCCGGTCGAACCGCCAACAAAAGGTCGATCTGACCTGAGGGCCGGTCTGACCGATATCGCAAAGCCGGTCTGACCACCGAGTCCCAGGCCGGTCTGACCGCCAACTGAGGACCGGTCTGACCGCTCCCCTGTTCCCAGGGCACCCGAGAGCAAGTCTGAAATTTCGGACAGCAAAAACCAAAGCTCAAATTCCCAGAGATTCTTTGATCCTTTGGCCACAAAACTTTGCAGATATTTTAGTATTATCCAATGGACTCTACTTGCAAAGTTTCAAGCCATCTCAAAGAGGGAATCAAGATTTGGAGAAGAACCCTAGAAGATGAACAAGAGTGGGTCAAAATGTGATTCTTGCAAATTGATCAAATAGCTCTCGGAATTAGATGACCACAGGGTCTAAAAGTGTAATTCCATCCTAGAGCAAACCAAAATAACACTCATACGCAATATCAAGAATCTTCTCAAGAAAACATGGAGCAAATCAAGAGTAGAGAAGAAACTTCAGATTTTCATTTATCTAAAAACAAGGAATACAAAGAGTCTAGTTACATATGTATATCTACAGCACAAAGAAGATTACAAGACTCTCAAACCATCCTCTCCCACTCCTTCCTCAAGAACACCAAGAATCCTCTCTAGTTCTCGGGAGGAACACACATACACAATGAGAATAGGGTCACAAGGCCTGAATGGAGGAGGCAACAATGCTGCCCTCTTATGGTCTCCAACCACTAAACCCTAAAGCAAAAGCTCTCTCCAAAGACACTTTTGCCTAAAGTAAGCCCTAACCCTAATTCAGGTGTCCTAAGGCACGCACCCCTGCAGTATTTATAGCCTCGATACCGGGTCTCCTACCCGTTATGCCGGCTAAACCCGAACGGAGCTCGCTCCCACTTTTGCAGCCTCGCGAAATGACCATTTCGCCCCTCCTGCAACCTACGGGAAGCTTCCGCGCTCCTTGCCTCGTACGCCTCGCAACCATGTCGAGTCCACGTCGTCTTCGACACATCACGACCGTTCTGACCTCAGTGCCACCTGCGCCTAGTCCGGTCCACCGTGTCTCGCCACGACTCCGTCTCGATGTCCTGCAGTCACACAGACAAGAAAGCACATCAAATAGCACCGTTCGATACATGAACGCTTATTAGCATAATCAAGTCCAAACCCGTCGCATTAACAGAATATACATCCTAACCCATACGACTAAGTTTGACCAAAGTCCGACCGAGCCCGTTACACCATGCAACGTCTGGGTCCAAACCAACTGACTGAAACTCGACTTTTGAGAAACAATGTCAATTACTCATCACTCACATGGGATGACCCTCACATGGTCTCTCAGTGCAATTGTGCATTCCTCATTTCTTACTATGCCGCTCCCCACCTCCCCGTGACCCGTCGAATCGTGGATTGACTCGATTCCATGGTGATTTCTCGCGGATCTGCTCTGCTCTGTCTCCGTGCTTACTGAATCTGCACGAGGTGCTTCCTTAGCTCCTTTATCCTGTCATCTGGGTGTAGACTGTGGTCTGTATTTTATGAGAGACCATGTGGATGTCATCCCATTGTGAGTGATGAGTAATTGACATATGTTTCCAAAAGTCGAGTTTGAGTCGGTTTGTTCGGACCCTTACGTTGCATGGGTGCAACGGGCTCGGTCGGATTTTGGTCAAACTTAGTCGTATGGGTTAGGATGTATATTCTGATATTGCGACATGTTTGATCTTGCTAATGCTATTTACGCGTTCATGTATCGAGCGGTGTTATGTGACGTGTTTTCTTGTCTGTATGTCTGCAGGACAACGAGGCGGAGTCGTGGCGAGACACGTGACCGGACTAGGCGCAGTGGCGCCGAGGTCGAACGGTCATGAGGTGTCGAGACGACGTGGACTCGACGTGTTGCGAGCGTGCGAGGCAAGGAGCGAAGCTTCCCGAGGTTGCGTGAGGGTGAAATGGTCATTTCGCCAAGCCGCAAAGTGGAAGCGAGCCCGCTCGGTGAAGCCAGAAGTGTAGGAGACCCGGTAGTCGGGGCTTATAAATAGCAGTAGAGGGGGCTGCGTACCCCTTAGGACACTCAAGTTAGGGTTAGCTTTAGCCAAAAGCTTCTTTGGAGAAGGCTTTTGCTTTAGGCTTTAGTGGTTGGAGACCATAAGAGGGCAGCATTGTTGCCTCCTCCATTCATCCCTAGGAACCTTATCTACATTGTGTGTGTTCCTCCCAAGAACTAGAGAGGGTTCTTGGTGTTCTTGAGGATGGAGGGGAGAGATGGTTTGAGAGTCTTGTAATCTTCTTGTGTCAGATGTACATTTGTAACTAGACTCTTTGCATTCTTGGTTTTTAGAGAAATGAAAATCTGAAGTTTTCTCTCTACTCTTGTCTTGCTTCATGTGTTATTTGAGAGATTCTTGATATTTTCGTTCTCTAGTTGATTCTTGCGTTTGAGTGTTTCTTTGGCTTGCTCTAGGATGGAATTGCACTTCTAGACCCTGTGGTCATCTAATTCCGAGAGCTATTTGATCAATTTGCAAGAATCACATTTTGACCCACTTGTGTTCATCCTCTAGGGTTCTTCTCCAAATCTTGATTCCTCTTGAGATGGCTTGAAACTTTGCACGTAGCATCCTCCTCGGATAATACTAACATTTCTACAAAAGTTTTGTGTCCAAAGGATCAAA
>JAYGGG010000095.1:0-26165 GCA_036346245.1 Bonia amplexicaulis | reverse complement strand
TTATAGTCTCCGAGCCCCAATGTGGCTACCGCAAATGGATCGATCTTGAGATCCACCACGGACCAATGGACCCTCGACTTGAGGTGGAATGTCACACGGGAGGAGTTCTTTGGAGGAGGAGCCAGAAGAACGAGCACACCTGCGTATACAACGCGAGATGCAAGCTCATCTCAAAGCGTGCATGCGTAGGGAGCGGGAGGCTCGCGAGAGTGAGCGCGAGAGAAAGAGGGAAATGGCGGCTAAGGCAAAAGAGGCCGCGGAGGAGTTCAACGCCGAGTAGACAAGGAAGGGAAAGTAGCCCGGTCTATCAAGAGGGTCGTATTTAGTTGGGTAGGTTAGTCGCATACCATGCTATATGTCATGCATGTAATAAAAATATACGCGGCATGTTACTCCCAACTGTATTATGAATTTTTTCTATTCAGATAAGCTTATTATCTCGTCTTTCGCATTCAATAATTCAGATAGCAAGTCATTTAACAATATTAACATACCGGTTCTCTCCGTACACTAATTCTCAGTAAAATCAAAATATCACTTACCACTGTATGTATCGATCGTTCTATAGTCAATCGTTCTTAAAAAAAATTTCTCAAAATGTTTTACGCACCTACAATATACAGTGAACATAAATTTTTATTACAACTTCACCACATTTTTTTCCAGTTTAAAACTACAAAATTGACAAAACTCTAAAAACTCACGGGGGATTGAGTCAAGTCACCTCCTTATTAGGCGACTGCATTCAAGTCGCCCAATCATTGGGTGACTGCATTCTAGTCGCTCAATTGGAAGGCGACTGATTGCAGTCGCCCGAGAGTACAACGATTAGCTCAAGTCGCCCAATGGGGGCGTTTGGAGCCTATTTTTGTAAAAAAATTTCCCGCGGATATATTTCTGTATTTTTGAATAAAAAAAGGATTATCCGTAAGGATGAATACTTCATGTGTAGCTTCGGAATATGGATATACCTATTGTGAGCAGGGATAGAAAAATTGGATTTCAAAAATTTACTAGAGGCAGGCCTGTACACCAGCTTTTCAGTTTGTTTATGGTCTATTCTGGCTTGCTATTTCTTTATTTTTCATTTTTTACCTCTTTTTTTACAGTGAACAGTAGGGGAGGACCCTACTGAGATATATTAAATTAAAATGAAAATAATTACAACTAGTTTTTACAAGGGACCTCTGGTGTTTATACCTGTGGCGACGGAGGTTGGAGATGACAGGTGGGGCCGAAAGTTAGTGAGAGAGAAGAGAGGGGAAAGCGTGTGGTGGCGATTGCTGCACCTGGCTGGGGAGAAGGATCAGGCGGCCCGGAAAGTCTAGAGGGAGGCAACGACAGAAGATGGGCTGAGGCGACGTGGGAGGGGAGCGAGGGGAGGAAGGCGGGTTTGAGCGGGCAGTGGGATGGCGGCGACGTGGGCGTATCTAGGCTGTCCACACGTCGCCTGAAGGGAGAAAGGTATTTTATTTTTCTTTTTAATATTCAGAAAGGCCTAGAAAATTCAAAAAGGCTTAGAAAAATACCAAAGAACTTCCAAAATTTTATAAAAAATTACAGCAGTTCCTAGAGATATTTTAGACATAAATAAAATATTTACAACTTGGTTTGGTATTATATTTTCATACTAGGAATTCTTTTTAATTTTAAATAATGATTTTAAACTCTAGAAAACTAAGAAAAATTCAACTAATCCTAAATACTTTAAAATAACTATTTTGAATTTAAAATTTTTAAAGATCACAAATTTTGGGATGTTACATAATTATATTTATGATTATGCTTGCATTTTTCATAATATTGCATGGCCAGCATGATTGTTTGGGTGTTAGATAGAGCGAGCTATCACAGGAAGTTTATCGGAAGATACCGTCTGTGATGACACTACCACAGACAGTTCTTGTATAGAACCATCTGTGATAGAATTATCATAGACGGTTCCATAAAAGAATCGTCTCTGATAGTATTATCACAGACGGCTCCATAAAAGAACCGTCTGTGACAGTATTATCATAAACGGTTCCTTCAATAAACCGTCTATGATAGTTGCCCTATAAATATTCCTCAATAGATTATGCTCGCAGAGTCCTCACTCACTCCGTCTCCACCGCCACTACTAGGTTTTGCTAGATCTGATGCATCACTCGCATGTGACGCCGCCTCTCCCTCCCGACGGCCACCTCTCCCTCGCGACGCCACCGCCTCTCCTCCCGACACGTCCACCTCTCCTCCCGACGCCAGCCGCCTCTCACTCACGACGCCGGCCTCCTCTCCCTCGTGATGCCGGCCGCCTCTCCTTCCCGACGCCGTTCGCCTCTCCCTCATTTGTCTGTCTTGTGGTCTGTCTCAATAGTTGGCTAATTTGTTTTGTGATCTTCAGTAGTTAGCTAAATTGTTTTGTGACCTTTAGTACTTCATGATATATGCTGCACTTGTTAGCTACAAGATCTAATACTAAAATTGGATATTCAAGTTTGAGCTCTAAATTTTTACTATTACTATCATTTGTCAATCTTGTGGTCTGTCTCAATAGTTAGCTAAATTGTTTTATGACCTTTAGTACTTCATGATATATGCTGCACTTGTTACCTACAAGTTCTAATCCTAAATTTGGATATTTAAGCTTGAGCTCTAAATTTTTATTATTACTATTGTTTGTCAATCTTGTGGTTTGTCTCAATAGTTGGCTAATTTATTTTGTGATCTTCAGTAGTTGGCTAAGTTGTGGTCTTAACCTTTGGTACGTCATGATATATGCTTCACTTGTTAGCTACAAGATCTATTTGAAGTGGCATGTTACTATTCTAAAGGGATTTTGTAGTAATAATATATGCCACATAGACCTTCAAAGGGTATGAAGCAAGTTATACACTCCAGTATATCAGGTTCAATGAACTTGAGACACTAGTGTGTAATTTGATTCATAGAACTTTGTTTACACCCATAGCTCACTGCACTTAGTTTTTTCTTAGAAGAGAGATGTCGTCCACACAGTTGTCATCATTATCTAGGTCTCATGCTCCCAAGATTAGGATAACTAAGCGTGGCCGACGAGTTTCGAAAAGGCCAGAGGGCCGAATGACCATTACGATGGTATCTCTAGATGGGGTCCCTCTGCAACCAAAGAAAGTAGCAGCATCATTTCGGACTACCTGTGAGATAATTGGAAAGCAAAGGGTCCCCATCACCATAGCAAGCTAAAAAGATTTGGCAAAGGATCAGAAAAATCAGCTGTGGGAGGAAATTACAAATTCGTTCGAGATCCCAGTAGAAGTACAAGGACTCGTGCAACGGCAGGCGCTCCTTGCAATGGGAAAAGCATGGAAGAATTTTAAGAGCACCGTAGTATGTGCCTAAGGATCTCACGCCCTACACGAGGTATCCTTTTGTGTCGCCAGAAACATGGGAAGCCTTTATGCAGATGAAGACAACGACCAAATTTAAACAACAAAGTATGGCGCATATGGCTCTCCAGTCACAAAATACTCACCCTCATAGACTCGGCACTGCTGGGTACGCGGGTGAAATCCCGTAGTGGAGGATGCAGGACGAGGTCACAATTCGATCAGAGGCCTTCCCACCATTTGCTAGGATCGCAAACAAGCGCGCCCGAAACTAGTTAAGAGTGAGGTCATCAACCACGTCTTCGGTTGTCTCTTTCAAAGACCCCGCAGACGAGGAAGTGTCCCAACGCCTGGTAAGATATGTTAAACTACATAGTTGTTAATACCTCTTGAACTTCATGGGGTCAAAAACAACATGATTGCCTATTGCAGCAATCATTGACTACCGAATCTTCTCGAGGCTCCTTTCAAGAATACAAGGAGAGAGATGTACTATCACAGGCCCTAGGAAACATGGAGAACCCAGGTCACACACGAGGCTTGGGGGTTTTCGTATCTTGGAGGCACGGATTTCCAAATGACTCTGAGATATATAAGAGTAGGAAGAGATCCAAGGCCTATCGCAACGAACAAATAAAACATGAGCTTCGTGCACAACTTGAGGAACAACTATCTACCTCACTTCAAAAGCGCATCGTCTCACTTGAGAAGAGATAGATTCATTGAGGAAGAACCGAGACAAGTCCGCAACCAATCGCAACTCACCCTCGTTACTGCGGTACCCAATCCCCTCAATGTCGCGAAGAGCTGTGTATCCACGCCACCATCGAACATAGCGATGCCCACTTACCTATCGACAATATCTAGGTAATGTACCGCTTTAGAATGCTACATAGATCTCTCCGGTGGACGCCTTAGCTCATCTTGTATCGTTATGTAGCACCCCTTGCATCCTTAGAGTCAAGTTTGTTGGCTCCATTCCCATCGACATCGGGCGGAATAGCGTATCCATGGCTATCAGAGACACTGGTGCACGTTGTACATGTATAGACTGGTTTCATAAAGGTTCAGATGGACATGATTAATGATGTTTTCAAGACCGTCCATCTTGAGAAGCCCCCAAACGAAGAGATGTAATACCTTGAACGTCGTTTCGGCGTCGGCTTTAAATTTAATCGCGGAGTCGCCGGTTTTTCGGTAAATCACGGAAGGAAAAATAAAAATTATGGAATAGTGTAAATGAATAAAATAATTAAATAAATAAATAAAACTCGAGTGGGCTGTTTGAGAGTGGGCGACCACCTTGGGCCGGAGGCCCAAGGGTGGCCGCACCTCCCTCCCCACCCCTAAACCCTAAGCCACTCTCCCATCCCCAACAGTGCCACCCCTTTCCCACCCTCTGGGCGCAGCCCCCTAGTTGGTGCCCCACCTCAGCCACAAGCTGCGACATTGGAGCCAAGGAGAAAGGTGAAAGAAGGAGAAGAAGGAGAGGAGAAGGAAGAAGAAGAGGAAGTGGAGGAAAGAGAGGATGATCCCAAGGGATCATCCAGTAATTTTTTCTCATCCCAATCATTTGTTTTTCTGAATAATTAGGATTCTTGGCACGGATTTTGAAGGGAGATTATAGATTAATTGCCCGATTAGAGATTACCTACTATCTGCATGTAGATCGATTCGCGCAGCGCGTCTATTTGCGCGGTTTCGGCCCAGTAAATGATTTTTCCTGCGGACCCTCCCAAAAGTTGTAGAGGACTTCAAAGCACATCTCTTGTATTTTTTCGAATGTTTGGCCATGGATTTGGACAGCTATTAAACTATGATTTAGAGGTAGTAAATGATTTTTATGATCATGGTCGTAATTGAGAAAGCTGTAGATAAATTAGTAATCTAGCTATTGTATAAACATTATATTTTTTGGACCCTTGTACTGTTGTTGGGATGCATTTGATTGTTGTTGTCCAGTCTGCTAGAACAGAGATCTTCCTCTATTTTGGACATCAAATTAAACCTAGCTATGATCAAAATAAAAATATGTGTTCTACATGAAAAATATAGACTTTTAACTGATGAATCCAGAGAGACATCGTTTGCTATAATTGGATCAATATTTTTAAAGATACAAAAATGTTAAGCAGCGCTGCTGCAGAGGGTACTTTGCTGAATTGCTGAGCGGAGAGGAGTTTGTGCGGGTTCGGGGTTCTAGCGGTATCTTTAATTATTTAGTCGTGTTTGTATGATGTAGCTTTGTGCTGAGAGTTGCCTTTTGGACAGGTGGTCTTGTCCCTGAGCGCTCTTGATTTGCTTCGCTTTGTCGGTTGAGGCAAGTAAACGTAGCGGTGGTTGCTACCGTTTAACTCGTTATTTCTTCTACTTGCAATTTACATTATTATCGTAATTTGATACATTATGCCATGATTGCATGATATTCTAAATGTGGTGATGTTAGCAAGTATTGATCAATTGATATGTTGATAAATTGCTAGTAGTCATGTGGAATTGTGCTTAATGTGCGAATGTGAAATATGAAATAAAACATGTGGTGAACTTGTGGATGTGGATATGTTGTGAGCATGATAATGCTCCTTTGAGGATTGATTAATGTGATTATTGATTATCATATCATTCATATCATATTATGTCATTTGCATATGTGGATGTCGCCGCACCTAGCCGCGACCGTACTGGTACATCATCGTATATTGCCATAATACGATGCACCTCTTATCCCGCTGGGAGCATCGTATATTACCGTAATACGATGCACCTCATATCCCGCGTGGAAAGAGTGATGTGGAGCATAGCATGAAAGCATTCATATGCATTGCATTGTGGAAAGATCAGCTGCATACATATGCAATATATTGTGGTGAAGTTAATTTTGTGATATATTCAACTCATAGTTGTAATGTGAAATATTCAACTTCATAGTTGTAATGTGGAATTAGCTAATGTGAGCTATTTGCGTATGAGGTATGTGGATGTGGTCGTGGAATGGGGTTCGTCCCTTGTGTACGGTAAGGGTTATGATTGTGGTATAAGATTCTTTTCTCTTGTATTAATTGTTGATAGCAATTGTGGATGTGAGAAATAATAAAGTATTGAAGTACATCATACATATGTTTTATTGTTTTTGGTGGTGAAAGTGGTTGAGGTTTTAAAGTAGTCAAACAATAATTATTTGTTAATGCTTTACCGTCATTGATGGTGATTTGAGGTTGAGGATATAAACATTGTTAATTGTGGAAGATTAAATGTTTCATTTGCATTTAATTGTGGATAAAATGACTGCATTCATATGTCAATTAAATCTGAAATTATAGAGGTATGATTCATGGAAGTTTATGGTGGTTTAATAATCGTGGACATGAATTGTAGTTATGGTTGTATGGAATTATAAATGAAGTTGTATAATTGTTTGTAGTTTGAATAGTCTGTTAAACGGTTTGCTTGCTGAGATTTTATCTCACCCTTGTTCCCCCTCACTACAGGTGGACTTTGAGCATGCATGGGAAGGGTAGAGCGGCACTACACTGATGCACGTGAATCATATTTTTATGCTGTAATAAAGTTGAAGGGTTCTAAACCTTTGCATAGCTTTGTTTACATTATCTTAATAATGTTAAATTTGTGAACTATGTTTTCAATATTGGATTGCTATCACTATCCTGTTATTCCTTAGTAGTTTATGCTTCCGCTTATACTATCTTGTTTAGTATTTGTTGCCAGTTTAATTTATCTTGTAAATCGGCTAGTTGTGGAGTGGTTTTAGTAGCATCCCAGGGTAATGTGGGTCCTAGGGTGTTACAGTTGGTATTAGAGCGGGCGTTAGGTTCGTGGTAATTAAATTATCAAATTGACACACTGGTGCACAGTAGAATGGGTTGGGTCAAGCATTGCATTTATGCTTTTGACATGTTGTATTGATGATTTACGTTATGAGATGATCTTGTATGATTATGATTTGCTCCTATGACTGTTATGAGTGAGAATAGTCAATGATAAGATGTAGATGTTGTATTTGCTACCTTGGCATTGCCAGGTTATTCTACTGTTGGTAGCATGGGGATTAACAATGTAGTTACCTCGTAACTTAATTGCAGATGTTGTGAGTGGGTTTCTTAGAAAAGTTGCTATCTTCCTTAAGTTGATTTTGACCAATTGTTGGCCTATTGTGGTTAATGAATTTATCTTGAGTTAGTGGTTCATGGCAGTTGAGGTTTCGGCAATTGGTCTCTACCTGTTCATTAAATCAATTATTGCTTTTCGGACTAGTGAGACACTTTTGCTGCTTGTAAACTTTACTTTGTTGATTTGTAAGGATGGTCCCTTCGTGTGAGTTTTGTCTTGTGTAAATCATGACTCATTGGTTCGCTTGGTATTTTTATCAATGAAAGTTTTGAGTTGCAAACTCATTAATATGTGAAAGTCTTGGATATACATATTTCATTTAGATTATTTCGAATATTGAAGTTTAATTCCTCTCCTTTCTGAAAGAGAGTGTTAAAACCCTTTATTATGTTTTGCTATGCTTAAGTGGAAGGTGGTAATCATATAAACTAATCCATAAGGTATGAATTATCAAGTTGAGGTGTTAGCGTGGTGCATAATTAATTTCAACTAGCATCCTCGGAAATATAATTGATTAATTTGATATCACCTTGTTTTAGTTTCTTGAAGAACTGTGATTTAAAAGTTGTCTATACATGATTGGAACTCATGGAGTTACTTGAGGTGTGCAAAAGAATTAGAATGATTATTAGGATTGTTTAAATTTCTATCATGTTGAATAAATCGAATTATTTTTATCTTCAATGATTAATCTGGTCGTTTGGAATGATTAAGTAAGGAGGTGTTGGAATATTGCCTTGATAATATTAACCTTTAATCTGTCCTTTATTAGATACTTTATGAGCATGTAGAATTGCTAGTTTCATCTATCTTTCATCATGCTAGATTGTTGAAATATGTATAAAGAAATAGATGAAGGTTGATGTATTGACTTGTAGAATATTGTCTTACAAAGCTAGTATTATTGAAGTTTAAAGTTATTTCGTTCTAATTTCTAAACATAGGGTGAGATATTGAATCTATGCTCATGATTGTTTTATGATTGTTATGATAAAATAATAATCAATTATTGCCAGTAATGACTAGAGTACAATCAATTTGTGCTAAATTAGAGTTGAGCATCAATAAGAATTGAATATATGAAATCTAATAAGAGATTTATACTAGCATGTTTTGTGAGATCGTCATGTTCTAGTAGCATCTTGTTTAAGAGCTTTATTCTATTATGTAGCTTATTCACTAGGTTTTCCTAGATTAAGTAGTTGCAATCTTATTTAGATAATAAGAAACATGATGAAGTGATTTCTTATATTTCTTTTGGAAAAGTTTATGAAGGGATTTGAGGATAAGATGATGCTTGTTAAGAATGTATTATTCTGATGTTAGTATGATGGTCAAGATGTGGTTGTGATGATAATGTTGAATGTCCTATAAATAAAAGAATTTGATAACGCCCAAGATACTATTTAAATCAAAAGTTTTGATATTTGCGTAGCGATCTTTTGATCTCATGACTTATGTGGCAGCTGAAATTGTTTTAAGCAAAGTGTCGTGTTGAGAGGTTTTATTAGTTCTTAAGGGATTAATGTGTTGCGGTCTTCAAATCTCTTTATTGAACCGCAAGGTAATACCGTAATCAATGGAAGTTGTTCTCTTGTTAAAAGAAAGAGTGTGGTAAAAGTATTGGAGGTTGAAATCAAGTTGTGCAATCTTTTTGAAGTGTGTTTGACTTCTTATTTTCGCCGCATAAGAGTTTATTGAGCTCAAATGGCAATATTGTATTCTTATTGATTGAGATTTGATATTTTTCTTCTTGAGGAGGTATGCCTTCACCGTGATCTTATCTTTTGTTGTCCAAGTTCATTGCTATTTCTTTTGGTATTGTGTTTATTGCAGATGGTAACATTTTTTTCTTTGTGCTGAAATTTACTTCTTTTTGCCTCTTCTAAGAAAGGGTATGTAATTGTAACACCCCAGCCAAACAATGGCCTAGAATGCTACCAAACTAACAACATAATAAAACTAAGCTAAGGCATTCTATAAAATTTCGGCATAGCCTCCTTTGTTTATTGATAAAAATGAAGTTCAAACAAGTATTATCAAAAGGTATGAATAACCGCAAGCAAAGAAATTTGGTTACTAAGCAGAAACATCTATAAAACTTAAGTAAAGCGCGGAAGCAATATAGAGAAGTTCTAATCCATTATTACATCTTAATCTGAAGGTCATAATCAAATACCACTTGAACTAATCAACAAATAATAATTAGAGTTCTCTATCTTCTCCATGGTGAATATTTCGTGCAAGTGCAACAATACTAATCCATCTTTATTCTCATGCATGCTGATCTCGTGAAGGTACCTAAAATAAACAAACAACAATAACAAAAACAACAGCAAGAGTGAGTCCAATGTCTCAGCAAGTATGATAAGATAGTAACATAATCAACCATGAACAGCATTGTATCATAATAATAACCATGGTATGCAATATGATCAAAAATCTCTTTTCTTCTCTTCGCATTTTACCCAGACGCGGATTGAGCATCTGTCAATGCTCACCCATGCTTGTACCATCCGGCAGGGACCAATTGCCCACACTCCATGAGTATGGGGACCTTTAGGCCGTCATGACCTCAACATGACGGGGACCTCGACGCTTGGTCATCTCGTGACCAAGACTTCAATAATCAACATGATGCATGCATATGAATATCTCGATAAATAAACTTGCATTCACACTATCTATGCATCATAAATTCTCATGAACATAATGATTGCAACTGATCAAGAACAATAATAGCAAATCATTAACATATTTATGAGCATACACATCCATAACATTGTAACAATCATCAACAAGCATCAATCAAACTCGATATGCACTATCAATTTAAGGCCACACATGTACTTGCCTTAACCACGCGAAAACGGAGGATGAGTAGAAGGTGCAGCCCCGGGAACCCGTCCTCCTCCTGAACATTAATATAATATTTTCTAAGACAACAGAAACGGGTCTATGGATAAAATAAAAACACCCTTAAACTAACCCAACATATTTAACTTGACCCAAACTCAAATCTTCTCTCGGCCACCCCCGCCTTCTACAGATAGTCACCTTGAAAAGTTCATAACTTTTGATAAGAAGGTCCAAATGAGGCGTTCTTAGAACTCTGGAAAGATAATTAAATTATCTAACTAAACCTATTTGGGGAGTCTTCCAGATTCGGCCATCTTCTACCCGATCCAACCAGTTTTCCTCAATCTGTATTTGTCTCTGGACAGCGCACTAAAAACGCCGTAACTTCCACCCCGAAAGTCGGAATTTTTACTTGTTGATCTTTATGGAAAGCTAAGAAAATTATCTACAACTTTCCTAATATGAATATCCTCTGATTCTCCCGTTTACTAATTTCTAAAATCGATCTACCGAAACCCGTCGGGAAACCCTCCGAGATGCAAAACAGTCAACTTATAAAAATCATAACTTTTGCTACGCAAGTACGATTGATGCGTTCTAGGACTTCATGGAAAGATAATTTCGTTCTCTACAATTCTCTAGGAGAGGTCCAGACTTGAATCCCGACGGATCTATCCCAAAACAGCCGTCTAACACAAAATATTCTAGCGGTCCAGAAAATCGATATTGCTAGCACAATCAAAATATACATCTAATTGGGAAAACGGGAATTACTCTTGATGAACCGTTGTAGAACATGATGAACACGATGAACTCCCCACGAATTCCACCTCTTCTTCTTTTCTTCTTTTTCCCTTCTCCTTCCCTTTGGATCCGAATGCCTTCCTTCCTCCGCTTGATTGGGCAGCCACCGGGAGCCTTCTTTGCCAACAATGGAGGAGAGGGGAGGGGGTGGATCTGCTAGAGGAGGAGGTGGCGCAAGGGGGCAGGGAGGAGAGGGGGCTGCAAGGGAGGGAAAGGAGGGGTGCAATTGGGAGGTAGTTGGGGAGCAATTGGGGAGGTGGCGACTGGGGAGGTGGCGGCTGCTAGGGGAGGGTGCGGCTAGGTTGGGCGCCCCCCTGGTCAGAAATCCCCACAGGCCAAGGCCCAGACCCAGTTGTCTGGAAAAATCATAAACCCCCTCCAAACTTGTTATTTTTAAACTTTACTTTAAGGTCCTCCTCTCAAATGAATTGCTTAATTAATAAATCTCTCCCGGGGTATTACATTCTACCCCCTTAAACTGAATTCAACCCTGAATTCTAACCATACCCTAACCGAAGATTAAATACAAGTAAACTTAATCGTAAAGCACACACCTGAAGCGAATAACTGTGGATATTGCTCGCGCATGCGGGACTCCAATTCCCACGTAGTCTCTCTCTCGGTCTGCTGCGACCAGAGTACCTTGACATATAGTAAAGTTTTATTCCTCAACACCTTCTCTGATCTTTCTAGAATTCGCATCGGCTTGGACTCAAAGGACAGATCTTGCTCAATTATTAATGGCTCCAGGGTGATATGAAGTTCTGGATCTCGCAGGTACTTCCTCAACATAGACACGTGAAACACGTTATGCACCCCGCGCATAGACTCAGGAAGATCCAAACGGTATGCCAACTTCCCGATTCGTGCTAAAATCGTGAAAGGTCCAACGTACCTCGGGCTAAGCTTCCCTTTGGTACCGAATCTCACCACACCCTTGGTGGGTGATACCCTCAAAAGTACCTGATCCCCCACTTCAAATTCCAAATCTCTTCTCCTCTTCTCCTCACATCAGCATAACTTTTCTGCCTACTCTGGGCGGCCAATGGATTCTGTCTCACCAAGGCCACTCTCTCAACTGTCTTTTGGACCCAAAGCGGTCAACCTCCGAATCCTCGCAACTAACAGAAGCGATTAAATGCACATCGGGTTATCATTCCCTTTAGTACCAGCCCACCGAACCTGCACAACACATGTATCTCGTGTTTTCACTCTCAATCGATCTCTTTGTCTTAACAAGGAGTACCTCCTTCAACCAATGACACAAGATAGTGCCCGTTGTAAACAAACTCTTTTACTAACAGAACTCAATTGAAAATAAAGGATTCTTGTTGCAATCACACATCACCCACTCCCCACTAAAGAGTCAAATCATAAAAGAAAAGAAAATCGAGGATTCAACACGAGAACATCTCCACATTCCAAGTAGGTAGTTGGCCTATAGACAACACCTATGTAAAAGGGGAATCACTCAAATGTCCAACCCGTCCATTATATATATATATATATATATATATATATATATATATATATATATATATATATATATATATATATATATATATATATATATATATATATATATATATATAAAAATTGGGCACCGGTGCCCGGGCACCTTGATTTCAAATGCACGAATTCAACCCAAATTCGGGTATATTTTTTAAAAATATCAGTTTTAGGGTATATACCCATCTATAACAATTCAAATGAAACATATACCTTTGAAAAAATATGCTTGAATTCAAACTTTTGAACGAATTTAGATCATATGCTTTGCTGATTTATATATATAATCAGCACATACCTACAATCAAACTATCAATAAAAAAGGCAACTACAGTTCAAATTTCAGTTCGAACTTGTTTGAACTAGTTAGTAAACTAGTTAAACTTGACATCCAAGAAATTTTAAAATTTTTACGCGATACATACCTATTTTAGACTATGGTGCCCGGCACCAAGGAGCACTCATTATTTTTACTATATATATATATATATATATATATATATATATATATATATATATATATATATATATATATATATATATTTTCGAACCGAAAAACCACACAAGCCAAATTAAAGTCAACTTCAACCCACAAAAGAATCTTCTTTGTCATCACATAGCTCAAACAAGAATCAAAAGAGCACTTTGTTACTCAAGAAAATATACTCTTTTTTCTTTTAGGAATAACTTTCTCTCGAATCACGAGATTCCAATCCATCCCATTCCACACCGGTTCATTTCCTTTAAATTCGCAAGATCAACACTATGTTCAACCCGAGTGCATCAACCTCACCTTTGTAGAGGACTCTATGGTTCTTACAATAACATACACTAGTCAACTCCCCTACTCATCGGTTATTTTAATGAATAATTTCCAATACACCTCATCGTTAGTTTCATCCGCAATCTCTTCACCACAATTCTCTAAGGATAAACAATCATGGAATTCTCAGCCCACACACTCATTTACTACACCCGAAAAATATTATCATGGTACCTCACACTATTTAGAATCCACCTTTCCACTATTCTCATACAACATCATTAGCCTCCAAAGTCCTAGCATAGATCACCAAACCAAAATTTTCCATCTCTAGGGTTCCTATACATGTACTTCGAGATAATTGATACAAGAACTCTCAATTTCGGTGACTAAAATCTTTCACAATCAACCATGCTCAATCATTAACAACTATATAAAACTTATTCTCAACCTCGATTATCTCAGAGGAAGATTCTAACTCACGGAGGGTTTCTTTAAAGCCAAGTCATACATGAAAATAATTTTCTTCCATCCCTACTATCCCAATAATTCCCACAACAGTTAGACTTCTTCACAATTATAATCTCATTACTACATCATCTTAATCCTCCTACTAACCCCTACAAGTACCCAATCACGATACTCCAATAAAATTGATCAAGATTATCATACTTCCAATAATTCTAATATTCACTCAAAATGAATGTAACACTCTTGAACCACAATTTACTATAGGTCCTTCTAGTTGCAACAGTATAACTAATTAGTTCCAAAGACAACAACTTCTTTAAATCAAATCCTCACCGCGAATTATTTGACGAATCAATTTATCACCCAAGAATCTCAAACAACTTGACATCCACAATCTCACCCAAACCAATCACCTAACCACACCAACCAGTTGCCAAACATATCCTAAAAGGGCTTGCAACCCAAATCGGTTACCCCTTTCTTTGGAGAGATAAAAGGAGTAAATCTCAAGACATGGGAAGATGCTACCAATTGTAATAGACACGGACACCAAGAGAAGTAGCAATGATCTTGGAAAACGAAACATAAGATCACAGTTGAAGGCACTTGCCCTCAAGAAGAGAAATATCCAATATCAACCAATAAAATACAACATTGTCATTTTAAACTCAAGAAACTCTTTATGGTGAAAATAAGAAGTCAAACACACCTCTAAAGGTTACACATCTTGACTCCACCCTCAAATTCTTTTACCACGATCTTCCCTTTAACAAAGAGAACAACTTTCTTCGTTTACGTGTTACCTTGACAATTCCAACGAAAGAGACTTAAAGACCACAACTCATAAATCTTTTAAGAACTAATAAAACTTCTCGCTTTAGTTTGCTCAAAACAATTTCAGCTACCACCTAAGACATGAGGTCTAAAAGGTCGCGACACAAATCTCAAAACTTTTGATTTAGATATTATCATGGAAATTATCAAATCCTTTTATTTATAGAACATTCAACATTATCAATAAAACCACATATTGACAATCATACTAACATTAAAATAATACACTCCTAACAAGAATCTTCATATCCTCCTATCCATTTATAACTTTTCCAAATGGAACATATTAATTCACTTCATCATATTTCTATTATCTAAACAAGATTGCAACTACTTGATCTAGGAAGGGCCTAGTGCACAAGCCACTATATTCAGCAATTAGAGCAGAACATCTTCAAACTTTAATAATATAAGCTCTATAAGACAAGGTTTTACAAGTCAATACATCAATCTTCCTCTATTTCTTTACACATATTTCAATAATTTAGCATGGTGAAAGATAGATAATCCTAGCAATTGTACATACTCATATAGTATATAATAAATGATGATTAAATGATAATATTACTAAGGCAATATTCTAGGACCTCCTTACTTAATCATCTCGAATGGTCAGATTAATTACCGAAGACAAAAATAATTCAATTCAACCAATAGGATAGAAATTTAAACAATCATAATAATCATTCTAGTTCTTTTGCATACTCAAAATCCATGAGCTCCAATCATATATAGACAAATTCTTAATCACAATTCTTTAAGAAACTATTACAAGGCGACATCAAATCATTCAACTATAATTCGAGGATACTAGTTGAAATTAATTTTGCACCACACTAACATCTCAACTTGTTAATTTGCACCATATGAATTAATTTATATAATTCCACCTCCCATTTAAGCATAGTATAACTCCTCAAAGGATTTTAACATTTTTTTCGAAAGGAGAAGAATTAAATCTCAACACGTGAAATATTCCAAATAAATGCAAAGATCCAAGGCTTTCCCATGTTAACGAATGTGCAACATAAAACTTTGATTAATAAAAATACCAAGCGAACAAATAGGACATGTCTCTCAACAAGACAAAACTCCCACGAAGGGACCAACCGTGCAAATCAACAATGTTCCCAAATATCAAAAACGTCTCAATAGTTTTGAAAACAATAATTGATTCAAAGAACATGTAGAGACCAAATGTAAACCCTCGATCGCAATGAACCATCATACTAAAATAAATCCTTCCCCACCACAGATAAGAATTGACCAATTCACTTAAGGAAGAGAATAAACTCTTCTAAAGAACTCATTCATAACTTCGAAATTATGTTGCCCAAGGAAAGATCTCTCACAAATTCAATACCACGAACAGTACCATAGCTTGGCGATGCCTATGGCCGCACCATGATCTCTATCTCTCGACATCAACTATCACCACTCATGACAATCATACAGTCAATTCATGAGCACAAAAGATCATCTCATAACAAGTACAAAGTCAAACATTAGGCACATATTCAATTATGATAATCGACGAAACGTAGATGCAATGCAAACCCATTCCCACCTACGATGCTTAGTGTGTCAAGTTTAATATTTCATCAACCACGGACCTACAAACCCACTCGATACCAACTCAGTAACACCCTGACCAAACAATGGCCTAGAATGCTACCAAACTAACAACATAATAAAACTAAGCTAAGGCATTCTATAAAATTTCTAAGAGCCTCCTTTGTTTATTGATAAAAATGAAGTTCTAGCAAGCATTATCAAAAGGTATGAATAACCGCAAGCAAAGTAATATGGTTACTAAGCGAAATATCTATAAAACTTAAGTAAAGCGGAAGCAATATAAAGAAGTTCTAATCCATTATTACATCTTAATCAAGGTCATAATCAAATACCACTTGAACTAATCAACAAATAATAATTAGAGTTCTCTATCTTCTCCATGGTGAATATTTCGCAAGTGCAACAATACTAATCCTCTTTATTCCCATGCATGCCGATCTCGTGAAGGTACCTAAAATAAACAAACAACAACAACAAAAACAATAAAGAAGAGTGAGTCCAATGACTCGCAAGTATGATAAGATAGTAACATAATCAACTATGAACAGCATTGTATCATAATGATAACCATGGTATGCAATATGATCAAAAATCTATTTTTCTCTTCTTTTTCGCATTTTACCGATAATGCGGAGTGAGCATCCGTCAATGCTCACTCATGCCTGCACTCATCCGGCAGGGACCAGTGCCCACACCCATGAGTATGGGGACCTTTAGCCCGTCATGACCTCAACATGACGGGACCTCGACGCTTGGTCATCTCGTGACCAAGACTTCAATAATCAACATGATGCATGCATGTGAATATCTAGATAAATAAACTTGCATTCACACTATCTATGCATCATAAATTCTCATGAACATAATGATTGCAATTGATCAAAACAATAACAGCAAATCATTAACATATTCATGAGCATACGCATCCATAACATTGTAACAATCATCAACAAGCATCAATCAAACTCGATATGCACTATCAATTTAAGGCACACATGTACTTGCCTTAACCACGCAAACGGAGGATGAGTAGAAGGTGCAGCCCGGAACCCGTCCTCCTCCGATCATTAATATAATATTTTCTAAGACAACGAAACGGGTCTATGGATAAAATAAAACACCCTTAAACTAACCCAACATATTTAACTTGACCCAAACTCAAATCTTCTCTCGGCCAACCCCGCCTTCTACAGATAGTCACCTTGAAAAGTTCATAACTTTTGATAAGAAGGTCCAAATATAAGAAGGTCCAAATGAGGCGTTCTTAGAACTCTGGAAAGATAATTAAATTATCTAACTAAACCTATTTGGGGAGTCTTCCAGATTCGGCCATCTTCTACCCGATCCAACCAGTTTTCCTCAATCTGTATTTGTCTCTGGACAGCGCACTAAAAACACCGTAACTTCCACCCCGAAAGTTGGAATTTTGACTTCTTGACCTTTCTGGAAAGCTAAGACAATTATCTACAACTTTCCTAATATGAAGATCCTCTGATTCTCCCGTTTACTAATTTCTAAAATCGATCTGCGAAACCCGTCGGAAACCATCCGAGATGCAAAATAGTCAACTTATAAAATCATAACTTTTGCTACGCAAGTACGATTGATGTGTTCTAGGACTTAATGGAAAGATAATTTCGTCCTCTACAATTCTCTAGGAGAGGTCCAGACCTGAATCCCGACGGATCTATCCCAAAACAGCTGTCTAACACAAACTGTTCTAGCGGTCCAGAAAATCGATATTGCTAGCACAATCAAAATATACATCTAATTGGGAAAACGGGAATTACTCTTGACGAACCGTTGTAGAACATGATGAACACGATGAACTCCCCACGAATTCCACCTCTTCTTCTTTTCTTCTTTTTCCCTTCTCCTTCCCTTTGGATCCGAATGTAACACCCCAGCCTAACATAGGCCTGAAATGCTACTAACTATCCACAATATATCAACAACTAATATAAATTACCTAAAATTTAAGCATGACCTCCTTTGTTTATTAACGTAATAACAGTTCCGACAAGCATGAATAGCACAAGTTCTAAATAATGAACGGAAAGATAATATCAAAAGATACTAAGTCTTTATTACATTTAATCGATGAAATATAAATCGAACCAATTAAGCTATCAAGCCAACAAGATTATCATGACTGTCTTTATTTCTTAATGAAGGAATTGTGCACGTGAATCTGAACTAGCCATTCATGTCCCCATGTATGCGATCTCACATTGGTACCTAAAATAGACAAACAACAACAAGAGTGAGTCCAACGACTCAAGCAAGTATAATCATATCAAATGCAAGCATGAACATTAACTCTCAAGTTAAACATATTACATATGAATTTCATGCTATGCATTATGATCAAAACTCCTCTTTCTCATCTCTTTCGCATTTTACGGTGACGCGGTGTGCATCCGTCAATGCACACCCATGCCTGCACCCTCCATGCAGGACCAATTGCCCACACTCCAAGTGTGGGGACCTCGATGCTTGATCACCACATGACCAAGACTTCAACAGTTCTCAATATGATGCATATATGAATGTATCAACAAGATAACATGCATTCACCATACTACGCATCAACAAATCTCATAAATGCCATAATGTAAACAGAACATAAATAGCATTAACAACTCAGAACATTACTCAAATTCATAAGTAAAGCATTCATAACTCAAACACCACTCATATCATCCAAATCACTCAATCACACAGATTAATCGTAGCAAGGTTATACTTGCCTCAACCATGAGACAACGAAGAACGAGCGAAGGCGAAACCCGGAATCCGCTCTCCTCCTGAATAATTAATTAATAATTACTAACATGACAGTAGCGGGTTTCTAGATATAAAATAACAGCAACCCCAATTAACCCAACAATTTATCTCAATTAAATCCCAACTCCCTCGCCAAATCTGCCCAACCACAGACAGCCGACTTCCAAAAATCATAACTTTCAGTACGTAACTCCAATTAAGCGTTCTTAGACTCTCTGTAAAGATAATTAAATTGTCAACAAAAACTTATTTGGGGAAACTCTCTGATTCGGCTATTTACTAACCGATCCAAACCCTTTTCTAAAGCATCCAAATTCACGTCGGACTCTCTGGACAGCGCACTAAAACAGGCATAACTTTCGCCCAGAAACTCGGAATCCGGACTTCTTTACCTCTATTGAAAGCTAAGAAACTTATCTACCACTTTCTCAATTTGAAGGACTCCTGAATCGCAACTATTTCCGTCGCACAAACCGATCTACTAAACTCTGTCCAGAACTACCTGATCTGCAGAACAGTAACACTAGAAAATTCATAACTTTCGCTACACAAATCCGAATCACGTGTTCTTGTACTCCCTGGAAAGATAATTAAACCATCTACAACTTTCTAGAAGGGGTCTAGACCTGAATCCTAACGAAACTAGATCAAAACCGCCGAGAAACAACTACTGTCCCAGCAGCCCAGAAAACCCACGAATCTAACTTGATTAAAAACCAATCTAGAGACTACCGTGGATTACCCTTGACGACACGACGACGCACACGCCGATGAACACGACGAACACGGCGATGAACACGCCGCGTCTCCTCCTCTCCTTCCTCCGGATCCACGCGACACGGCGACGAACGCGATGACGGCGCTCGGGAGGAGACGACGACGAAGACGGCGGCGGCGACGACGGCGACGAAGACAGAGGCACCACGGCGCAGCGAGGACGACGACGCGGCACGGTGGAGACGGCGGCGGCGGCGGCGGCGGCGGCAGGGCGCCTGGCGGCGGCAGCGGCCAAGGCGGCAAGCAAGCACAGGAGGCAGGAGGCGCAGGGAGGGGGTGGCTCCTTGGGGTGGGTGCTGCCTAGTGTTTTAAGAGGTGGCCTCCCCTCCCTCTTGGGCCTAAAAACCCACAGGCCAAGGCCTAGGCCCAGTTGCCTTAGATTTTCGAAAACCCTCAAAATTCTTACAAATTTAATTATTTCACAAAGACCCTCTCTATTAATTAAACAATTAATTAAATAATTTCCGGTATTACATTCTACCCCTTAAATGAATTCGACCCCAATTCTAACCGCAAACACAATGTAAATCAAAACAACCAACTAGCAAAACACGCACCGACGTGAACAACGCCGGCATCGCCACAGCATGCGAGACTCCAACTCCCAAGTTGCCTCTCTCTCTGCCTACGACCGAGCACTTTGACATATAGCAAAGTCCTGCTTTCTCAACACTTTTACGCCTTACTGAACCGCGACCGGCTTGGACTCAAAGGACAAATCTTGCTCAATAACCAAAGGTTCTAGAGCGATGTGAACTTCCGGGTCTCGCAAGTACTTTCTCAACATGGACACGTGGAACACGTTATGCACTCCGCATAGCCTCAGGAAGATCCAAACGGTAGGCCAACTTCCTAATCCGCGCTAGTATGGTGAAAGATCCAACGTACCTCGGGCTAAGCTTCCCTTTGGTACTGAACCTCACCACACCCTTGGTAGGAGATACTCTCAAAAGCACCTGATCCCCCACTTCAAATTCCCGATCCCTTCTTCTCACACTCACATAGCTTTTCTGCCTGCCCTGGGCAGCCAACAGATTCTATCTCACCAAGTCCACTCGTTCAACTATCTTTTGGACCCAAAGCGGTCAACCTCCGAATCCTCGCAACTAACCGAAGCAATTAAATACACAGCGGGTTAACATTCCCTTTGGTATCAACCCACACAATCTGCACAACACAAAAAAAATCTCGTGCTTTGCACTCTCAATCGTTCTCTTTACCTTAGCAATGAGTACTTCCTTTAACTATGGATGCACAAAAGTGCTCAAGGTAAACAAACTCTTTTACACACAGAATACAGCTGAAAATAAGGGATTCTTATTGCAATCACGCATCATCCACTCCCCACCAAAGGGTCAAATCATAAAAGAAAATCGAGGATTCAACATAAGAACCTCTCCACCTTCCAAGTAGGTGGTTTGCAAACAAACAACACATACGTCAAAGGGGAATCACTCAAATATCAAACCCGTCCTTTTTTTTAGGAATAAACTTCCTCTTGAATCACGAGGTTCTAAATCATCCCATACCCTACTAGCTCAATTCTCTTAAATTGGCAACATCAACTCTATGTTCAAACCGAGTGCATCCAACACACTTTTGTAGAGGGACTCTACTATTCTCACAATAACATACTCTAGTCAACTCCTCTTCCCACATGTTACTTTAACGAATAATTTCCAATGCACCTCATCGTTATTTTTCACCCACCAACACTTCACCACAAATCTTAGGGACAATCAACATGAATTTCTCGGCTCACACACCCATTTACTACATCCAAAGGATACTATCAAGGAATATCATAATATTCAGAATCCACTCCTTTCACTATTTTTACCCACATCATTAGCCTCCAAGGTCCTAATATGGAACACCAACCCAAAAGTTTCGTCTCCAGGACTCCTATATATGTACTTTCATATATTCAATACAAAGACTCTTAAATCCAAAGTGACTAAAATTTCCACAATCAACCATATTCAATCCTTCACAACCACATGAAAGCATAATCTCAACCAGATTATCGTAGGAAGATTCTAACTCCGGAGGGTTACTTTGAAGCCAAGTCATACATGGCAATAATTTTCAACAATCCTCACTATCCCAACAATTCCTCAGAACGGTTGGGCTTCTTCACGCTTATATACTCATTAACTACACCATCATAATCATCCTACTAATCCTTGCAAAGTACCCAATCATGATGCTCCACTAAAATTGATCAAGATTCTCATACTTACAATAATTATAACGTTCCAACAAAATGAACGTAACACTTATGAACCATAACTAGGTTCTTCTAGTTGCGACAATATAACTAGTTAGCCCCAAGGACAACATCTTCTTTTAAATCAAATCCTCACCGAGAATTATTCGACAGAATCAATTTATCACTCCATGAATCTCAAACGACTTGACACCCACAATTCCACCAAAATCGATCCCATAACCACACTAACCAGGTTGTCATACACCTCTTAAAGGTCTTTGCAACCCAAACTGCTTACCCTTTCTTGGAGAAGCAAAGAAGGAAATTTCAACACAAAGTCCATCTCGCAATAAACACAAGACCAAGAAAACAAAGATCTTGGACAACAAAGGATGAGACCACAGTTGAAAGCACATGCCTCCTTAAGAAGAAAACATCAAATCTCAACCAATACGAATACAGATTGTCATTTGAGCCAAGAAACTCTTAAGCGGCGAAAATAAGAAGTCAAACACACTTCACAAAGATTACACAACTTGACTTCAACCTCCAAAACTTTTATCAAACTTTTCCTTTTAACAAAGAGAACAACCTTCTTTGATTACGGATCACCTCAACAATTCCAACAAAGAAGAGTTGAAGACCACAACACATTAATTCTTTAAGAACTAATAAAATCCCTCAACACGACACTTGGCTTAAAACAATTTCAGCTACCACATAAATCATGAGATCAAAGATCGCATACACACTATCAAAACTTTTGATTTAAATAGTACCAAGAAATTTATTCAAATTCTTCTATTTAATGAACCTTCAACATTACCATCATAACCACAAATGGACCAACATACTAACATCGAATAATACATTCTTAACAAGCATCATCATATCCTCAACTCCTTCATAAACTTTTCCAAAAGAAACATAAGAAATCACTTCATCATGTTTCTAATATCTAAATAAGGTTACAACTACTTGATCTAGGAGAACCTAGTGCATAAGCCACATAAATAGAACAAAGCTCTTAAACAAGATGATACTAGAACATGACAATCTCACAAAACATACTAGCATAAATCTCTTACTAGATTTCATATAATCAATTCTTATGGATGCTCAACTTTAATTTAGCACAAATTAATTGTACTCTAGTCATTACCGCAATAATTGATTATTATTTTATCATAGCGGCATTCATGATCCTAACCGTTTTACAATCATAAAACAATCATGAACATAGATTCAAGATCCTACCTTACATTCGAAACTAGAACGAAATGACTTTAATCTTAAATAATACCGACTTGTAAGACAAGTTCCTACTAGTCAATACCTCAACCCTCATCTATTTCTTTATACATTCTTCAACAATCTAGCATGGTAAAAGATAGATGAAACTAGCAATTGTGCATGCTCATAAAGCATCTAAATAAAAGACATATTAAGGGTCAATATTACCAAGGTAATATTCTAACACCTCCTTACTTAATCATTCCAAACGGTTGGATTAATTACTAAAGACACGAGATAATTCAATTTATCCAATCATGATAGAAATTTTAACAATCATAATAATCATTCTAATTCTTTTTGCACACCTCAATAACTCCATGAGTTACGGTCATTAATAGACAACTTCTTAATCGTAGTTCTTCTCAAAACTATTACAAGGCAATATCAAATTAAACCACTACACTTCCAAGGATACTAGTAAAAGAAATTAATTATACACTCGCTATCATATCAACTTAATAATTCAAACCTTATGAATTAGTTTATATGATTACCACCTTCCACTTAAGCATAGCAAAACAATCATAATGAATTTTAACACTCTCTTTCAAAAAGAAGAGGAACAATAAACTTCAATGCTCGAGATAAAGGAATACATAGATCCAAAGCTTTCACATAACAACGAGTTTTGCAACTTCAAAATTTGCATCAACAAGAGAAAATACCAGCGAACCAATAAGTCATGAATCACAACAATACAAAAGTCCCACGAAGGAACTAACCTTACAAATCAACAATAAGCATAGGTAGCAAAGTATCTCAAGAGTCCGGAAGAAACCATAATCGTTTCAAGGAAGTGTAGAGACCAATTGCATACCCTCAACTGCAAGAACCACAATCTCAAAAGAAATTCATTAATCGCAATCACCAAGAATTGGCGAATTCAACTTTAAGGATAATAACAACTTTTCTAAGAACTCACATAACACTGCAATTAAGTTACCCGAGGTAACTACATTGCTAATCCTCATACTACAAATAATGATATAATCTAGCAATGCCAGGTAGCACATCACGACATCTACATCATATCATTGACTATTCTCACTCATAACAAATATAGGAGCAAATCATAATCATACAAGATTATCAATAAGCACACAAGATTATCTCATCATGTAAATCATCAATATAACATGTCAAAAGCATAAATGCAATGCTTGACCCATCCCATCCCATCGTGCACCGGTGTGTCAATTTATTAGTTTAATTACCACGGACCTAAAGCCCGCTCGATACCAATCAGAACACCCTGACCTAACATAGGCACGAAATGCTACTAACTATCCACAATATATCAACAACTAATATAAATTACCTAAAAATTTCGGCATGACCTCCTTTGTTTATTAACGTAATAATGCTTCCGACAAGCATGAATAGCACAAGTTCTAAATAATGAACGGAAAGATAATATCAAAAGGTACTAAGTCTTTATTACATTTAATCGATGAAATATAAATGAACCAATTAAGCTATCAAGCCAACAAGATTATCATGACTGTCTTTATTTCTTAATGAAGGAATTGTGCACGTGAATCGAACTAGCCATTCATGTCCCCATGTATGCCGATCTCACATTGGTACCTAAAATAGACAAACAACAACAAGAGTGAGTCCAACGACTCAAGAAGTATAATCAGATCAAATGCAAGCATGAACATTAACTCTCAAGTTAAACATATTACATATGAATTTCATGCTATGCATTATGATCAAAAGCTCCTCTTTCTCATCTCTTTCGCATTTTACGTGACGCGGGTGTGCATCCGCCAATGCACACCATGCCTGCACCCTCCAGTACGAGGGACAATTGCCCACACTCCGCAAGTGTGGGACCTCGATGCTTGATCACCACATGACCAAGACTTCAACAGTTCTCAATATGATGCATATATGTGAATGTATCAACAAGATAACATGCATTCACCATACTACGCATCAACAAATCTCATAAATGCCATAATGTAAACAACATAAATAGCATTAACAACTCGAACATTACTCAAATTCATAAGTAAAGCATTCATAACTCAAACACCACTCATATCATCCAAATCACTCAATCACACAGATTAATCGTAGCAAGGTTATACTTGCCTCAACCATGAGACAACGAAGAACGAGCGAAGGCGAAACCCCGGAATCCGCTCTCCTCCTGAATAATTAATTAATAATTACTAACATGACAGTAGTGGGTTTCTAGATATAAAATAACAGCAACCCCAATTAACCCAACAATTTATCTCAATTAAATCCCCAACTCCCTCGCCAAATCTGCCCAACCACGCACGACCGACTTCCAAAAATCATAACTTTCAGCACGTAACTCCAATTAAGCGTTCTTAGACTCTCTGTAAAGATAATTAAATTATCAACAAAAACTTATTTGGGGAAACTCTCTGATTCGGCTATTTACTAACCGATCCAAACCATTTTCTAAAGCATCCAAATTCACGTCGGACTCTCTGGACAACGCACTAAAACAGGCATAACTTTCGCCCAGAAACTCGAATCCGGACTTCTTTACCTCTATTGAAAGCTAAGAAACTTATCTACCACTTTCTCAATTTGAAGGACTCCTGAATCGCAACTATTTCCGTCGCACAAACCGATCTACTAAACTCTGTCCAGAACTACCCTGATCTGCAGAACAGTAACACTAGAAAATTCATAACTTTCGCTACACAAATCCGAATCACGTGTTCTTGTACTCCCTGGAAAGAGAATTAAACCATCTACAACTTTCTAGAAGGGCTCCAGACCTGAATCCTAACGAAACTAGATCAAAACCGCCGAGAAA
>JAYGGG010000209.1:0-26663 GCA_036346245.1 Bonia amplexicaulis | reverse complement strand
CAGTAAACTTTTCTTCTGCACTGGCTGATGTTCGTGTTGGGTGGTTGTAATCTAGTGAAGAACTTCATCATAATTAATTCAGCTTAGGGAATGAGCTCCAGTGTTTTTTTTTGCTAGAATGCTAGTACATGGAAATTGTAGGTTATCTGACATATAATCTCGCTGCAGATTACTTGTGGACTTTGGAGGGAACACGAGCGGGCATTCTCATTTCGAGGAGATTCTAACTGGTTGGGTTTTTCAAAGGTACTCCGTCCCAAGCCCCAGTTGTAAGTGGGAGCAAGATAGCCCCTCTGACATCGAGTGTTTTTTTTAATAAAACCAGATTTAGCTGCATCCAAGTCTTGCTAGCACTTGTATATATGTAAATTTTACAGTTTTGTGTATTCGTTGGGTGCATCAGCAAAATCTTCTGTACATACAAATGCACTGTTAAAAGTCACTGGTGCGGCAAGGTGCGTTTTTTTTCTGACCACAATGTTGTTCCGATCTGCAGTGTGCGAATGCTGATGTGGTAGCTGGGTGGTGCGAGTCCGGAAGTATTTTCGTTGCTGATGTTAGGCAGGACCATCTCTCGGTAATTGGGTGATGAGCGTGCAAGCATCATCTCATCTGAAATCCTAGTTCTGCGGAAGCTACCAAGAAGTCGCCCCCGGCATTTTTGTCTGATTACTACGTTAACACCCTGTATTAGTATCCTTGCAACGTATTATGAACGTGGTTCTGACTTGGTGATAATTCAGTGACAGTTACAAGAGGAACCGTACTCTAATTATTCCAGGCACAAGCTGTAACATTTAGCTGTCATTTATCTGATCTTCCTGGTCGAGGTGGAAGTATCTTGGGTCTCAGGCGGCTTATTGCATATTGAATCATCCTATGGTATTATCATAAATATGCTGAAAAGGTGTGTTGGCTTACAGAATTAAATTCGAATTATGCTTATGGTTCACTTTTGTATTTTTTTTCATGGCTTGCGCATTACAGTATTTCACTACTTCATGTATCAAGAATATTTTAAAAGAAATATACAATAATTTCACTTGAATATTAAAATTTTGCAGATTAAAATTGAGACCCCCCAAGTCATGCTTACATTGATGACAGATCTTTGTTGCCATTAACGTAGTAATCGGCCCCAAAAACGATTATTCTGGACGTTAAGTTGGATTGTACAATCTGTTAGAAATTGGCCCACATAAGCAAGATCTATTTCTTTAATTTTAAAATATATATGGTTTAGTACCATATTACTAAGGTAAAGTGACAGAGGCTAATTAATAAGGTGAAGTTCTCACGACTTCTTGAATATAGATAGAGATGGTATGAGAAAGGTTCCAGCTAATTACACATGTGTATTTTCGCATGAAAATCATGTGACTTGTGACACCATTTGGCAGACCAAGTCTATCTTTATTTTGCTGAACCCTGCACCACCCTCTTTATTTGAATAAGATTCAAACGTTTGAATTTGATGCTTTATTGATGTTTTGATGATAAACAGTTACCAATGGATAAATGGCTGATTAAATGTGTCAGTTACCAGTAAGTAAATGGCTGTTTAAATTTTCAGTTCACAGCCAGTCTAGATGGAGACGTCTAAAGTGTATGGCTGAGAATCTCACTGCCTCCATTTCCTTCTTCTCCGCGATCTTGTGCTTTTGTATTGTGCTGTTTGAATCTTGCTGACCTTTCTTCCCGGTGTGCTCTGGAAAAGGGAGAGCAGCTATCTTTGAACCGTTGCCACAAAGAGTACCTGCACGGGACGACAATAAGATTTCTAGGCAGCGCATCTACGCGTCCGCCGCTTCATCAAGGCCATCTACGCTCGCATTGTATCAAATCTCACCGCTTTTGTTCTTCATCAAACTCAAAAGTAAATCGTTTGTTCTTCATCAAACTCAAAAGTAAATCGTTCGCGCGTTCGTTCGACTTTGTTACTATAATTTTCTTGCGTATAGTATATTTTAAAATATGATGAGTAGCATACTGTTAGTAGTAAGTTATGTATTACTGGTTTATTATATTTGTCTCCTAGTAAAATTTAGAATTAAAATATTATCTACATTTTCGACACAAACCACTTTTGAATCATCATGGCACCAAATAGGGGATAAGCAACGTTTAATTAGATCAGATCATCCTAGCATTCTGATATTTCAGTTTACCTTCCCAAGTGGCCCTGTTTATTACTACTTTCTCTTCCTCTCTAATACCTACTGGCCACATTGAAAATAAAATAGAAGATAAATCAGACAGAATAGACCCATGTAACAAATAGGAACAACACGCCTTTCTGCTCACATGCACTCTCCCGGTCTCCCCTCCTACACATTATGATTCCATTTTAAGCTTGTGCCGCCTAAATGCGCATGCTATTTCTACTAAGTTACCACAGCTAAGTCAACGCCGATAAATAGAAGAAAGGCAAACAAAAGGACCAAAAGCTATATAACTTTTAAGGGGATGGCAACTGAGCTTGCCTCACGTCTACCACTCCATTGAGTTTGTTCTTCGAAGATCTTGCGACGGCATTTTCCTAATGACGACTGGAGTAACTTTTTCCTTGAGCTGCATAAAGTAAATGGATTTATTCAGAGAAGCATAAATAATGGCACCAAAAGAATGAGGCAATGAGCATCTCAAACCAGAAGAATAATTAATCCCAGCAGGAACGACGAAATTAGGGCTGTTAGTACTAGTCTGTAACTCAAAAAGGAAGACAACTACAGTCTGCAACTCCAAATGGAGGTGAACTATTCCTAAGCTAGATGTAGACTCAATTATGCCTTTTTCATATCCGTCCGTATACGTGAACCATGTTGTAAAACAATCCCCTCTCAACCCCTAGTGATAGTGACAAACAGACAATATACAAATCTATACTGCTTCAACCTGACAAATGGTGTTGTGGTGGAAAAGTACTACTCAGAACTGCAGGCTGGCCTTTTTAATAACACAGATCTATGCAATGCACCTATCTTCTGTTGCAAAGGGCCCCAAGAAAAGAAAGTGACAGATACTATTGATAATCTCACGCTTGACATGTGTTGTGCCGATGCAACTGAATGCTGTTAACACCACACCTTATTTATTTGCCAAGCCACTTGGGGCCGGCCAGTTAGGAGCCTTAAGCACGTTACCTCATTGGAGGGTCAAATTGCCAAGGTCATCGAACTGTCCAGAGTCAAGAAATCATAGAACCATGCTTATTTTATGCATGAATTGTATATATTACCCAGGATTATATTCTGTAATGTATGTTTCCACACAAGACCAACAGTTAGGAATTCTTCCAAGTATTTAAGAATGTGCGTATTAAACTGAAATGGAAGGCTGACTTATATGCTTTCTGAAACACTGTTCCAGAAGTGTAGTGTTCGATAGAATACTGTGAAGCATTGACAGAACAAGTGGTAGAAAATCTACAAATGTTTGGAAAAGTTGGATTCCTAGGGTGAAATGATGTCACAGAATTTCCTGTGAATCAGACGAACATACTGATAAGTGATAAATATTAGGGAAAATTCCTTCCATGCCACTAAAAATTAAGCCGTTTCCCTCCATGCCAATGAAAAAATGCAGTTCCTTATATGTCATCGAGTTTCTTCTTTGTTCCCTTCCATGCAATTTCTGTTACCTCCTCTGTCAGTTGACATGCGAAAAGACTCTTTTACCCTTTTTCTTCATCTCCTTCCTCTTGTCCACCCATCCAGCCCAACGAAAAAGGCAGCAGCGGCGGCCCCTCCTCCTCTTCTCTCTCTTACCAACGAGATCCATGCCAAGGGGAGGCGCTGTGTGCCCAGATCCGGCGGGAGGTGTGGCCGCTCAGTCGGCGGCGCCGTCAACGACGGGAGGCACAGTGGCCTGGTCGGCGGCACCGGCAACGACGTGAGGCGCGGTGGCTAAGGTCGGCATGTCAGTCTCCGTCGACGGCGAGCACGTGTTCCATGTCCGCAACTTGGAAGTTCTGCAGCAGCGAGGAGGTCGGCCTTGGCGGCGGCGACCGCGTCCAGGCCGCTGACGCCACTGTTCCATCAATGCAGAGCTCGATCTGTTCTTGTTTCTTGATTTCAAGTTTGATATGGATCGGGGCAACGAAGGAATTGGTTTGATTTTTGAGCAATTCCTCAACTTCTAGTTTTGATTTCGATTTAGAATCTATCCTCATGTTCGATCTGATGGCCATGCTCGTGGGGTTCTTGGACTGGGCAGAGGAGAGAGAGAGAGAGGCTGTCCTCGAGGGCCACGACGGCCGGGTGGGGTGCGAGCGCCTCGCGCGGTGGTGGTGGAGGGGGGTGGAAGCTCGTCGCAGGCGACGGCTACGGCTGCTGCGGCGCGTGGCCAAGAACGGGGGAGAGAGAGAGGCTGGTGAGGCAGGAGAGAGAAGAGAGAGGGGAAGGAAGAAGATGAGGGTAAGTTGGGGATTATTTGGGTTTAACCGCGACTCCTACTAACCAAAGTGACGGGAATGGTATGAAAGGGAACAAACGAAAAACTCAGTGGTATACATAGAAGCGAATTTTATCTAGTGGCAAAGTAGGGATTGAGACAACTCTCAATGGCATACAGGAAATTCCCCCTAAATATTAACGTGATAAAGTTTAATTACAAGACCTTCACATGATTAGTGGGGGGTTACAGGGAATAGCTAGCTGCTAATTCAGCAAAGGGCGATTTGCAATACAATGGATTGAGTATTGTGTTAGTGGGCTGATTTAAAGCATTACATACCAAATTATAGTACTTTTCGAATTTGATGCGGCATATGTAGTACATAAATAAAACAGATACAGTACTTCAACATATACAATTACGATAGAGAATTAAAAGCAACATCTTACAAAGCTTACCTCTTTAAGCCGTTTCTGGTTTTGCTCCTCCTGAAACACATCCAAGATATAAGCTTATTACTGTAAAGAGAATTCTGAAAGATAATTATGGGAACATATTTGCAAAAGAGATGAACATGCAAGCTCTGGACAAGTCATCCTAGATTAGTTATGCGCAAAAAAGGATGAGTTCCATGCATCATCCAGGTGGCATAGAATGGAATTGAGCACTAAATCAAGAATGACAAACAAAGATGTGGGGAAAAGAACACAGGGTGATATAGCGAAGAGCAGTTTTCAAAATTTTAAATCAGCAAATGACGTTTTAAGCAAACACCTAACATAAAAGATCACAACTTGTCACTTCCTTAACCCAAGTGTTACCAAACACCACTCCCCCCGCAGAGACCCAACAAAGAGATTAAAAAAAACTGTCCAAACCCAGTGTTCAAAATGGACATTTTTGGAGTCGATAGCATCTCGGATTACGCAAGTTCTCCTAGATCAGGGGGAAACAGAATGTGATATCTTTATGCGTAGGAATCTATATGCGATTTCAATAATTTTACAAGATAATAATGAACCTTATTATCCCACTAGAAACATCCCAGAACTTCTTTTTATTACAGTGATCTGTAATGACAACTATTATCTTCGCTTCAGAACATCTTCCAAGGTTCTTAAAAATAAGTGTAACACCATGATGCATTTTGGCCCGACAACCCAACCTCAATGCCATTCCAATGTGTTCATGGGCGCATTCCTACTAAGTTCGAATTTTAACAAAACCACTTGGTCGCTAAGTTTAAGCTCATCTAGGTATGGAAACTCGCACTTATAGAGACAGTTTCCCACATTCAACCTCAAACCACCACAGGAGATGTCGGAACTCGGAACAGTACCTGTTCTCTCAACAGCTGAGCATTCTCCTCCTCGAGCTGCGTGACCAGCGACTCGAGCTCCGCAATGTAGGTCTTCACCAACCAAAACAAAACCCCAAAAAACACACATCAAACTTCCCACTCAAATCTACAAAATAATGAGCTCAATCACTGTGAAAGTACAAGCGTTTTCCACCCACCTGCTTTCTCTCCCGTGACCTCGCCGCGGACTCTCGGTTTTTGATCATTCGCTTCTGCCGCTGCATCGCAGCGCGGTCCATCGGATCCATCAGCTGCCTCTTCCTCCCCCTCCCGCCGCCGCCTCCTACACCCTCCGCCCTGTTCCGAAACCTCATCCCCACCTGCCCCTCCGCCGCCGCCGGAGGGCCGGAAATCCTAACCTCGTCCTCCTTCACCGAGCTCTCCCTCGCCAGGAAGTCCTCCAGCGTCATCTCCGGGGCGCCGGCTCCTGCATCAGCGAAGACGACGGCCGGGGCCGGACCACCACCAGTGATCTCCTTCCATACCTCCTCCGCAGTCCGAGGCGCGGCGGCGATCTCCGGCGCCGGGGAGGGCGACATCGGCTGGTCGCCGCCGGCAGCGGGAGCCGGCGTGGGGATGTCGCCGTAGATGCCGTGGAGGAGCTCCTCCACGTTCATGGACCCCAACCTGCTGCCACCTCCCCCGCCGGGCTTGCCGGCGGCCGCCGCGAAGCGCGCGAGATCCGAGGCCGTGTGCGACGGCGACGACGACGCCATCACCCTCGACGACGCCATGCGCGTGCCGCTCCCCCGCCGCGCCTAGGGCTTCCCCGCCATCGCGGTGTCTCCCTCCTCGATCCACTCAGCCTTCCGGTTTCCGTCAGATTATTTTTCTTTCTGAGCTCTCGGAAGTTTCGGGAGAGGAGAGAGGGAGCGGTGGTTGGTTGGTTTGAGGAGGAGGCGAGCTCGAAACGTGGGGAGGCGTTGGTGTCGTGTGCTCCACTCTCTTGGCTTCCCCGCTCGGGAGGTTGGTAGTTGGTGGTGGTGTTATCACCAAAGTGTGTGATTACTCCTTGAGTGGCGGGTGATTAGTGGGTGATGCTCCGGGAGTTTATAGTCTTTAGAGTATCATAAGTGTATATATTGTAATAGATCTTAAGGTAGATTTTATCTAATTATTAAGATCACCGCTGTTATATTTAAGATCACCACTCGACTATAATAAGGATTCCACTTGAAAGTAAAAAATTGTATTTTAATGCTGCTATTGAATGTGGTTGTTGATAGTTGGTTAGTGGGGGAAGAGAGAACAACATGATTAAAATAAAATTGTATTTTAATGCTTATGGTCATGTCTTTAGCTTGAGGATCGGTCTTAAACCTTTTTTGCTTATGGTATGCTTAGGGTCAACCCTATAAGGGCATCAGAAGTGTATAAGATCGCAATGGGCCTTAAAGTGAGCTCCACTTAATTGTTAAGGTCGACTCATTATGTTTGAGGCCACCGCTCGGCTCTAACAAGGGTCCCACTCGGCAGTAAAAAAATTGTATTTTAATACTTGTGGTTATTATTAGTTGGCTGGTAGGGGGAGAGAGAACAACAGGATTAAAAGAAAATTGTATTTTAATGTTTATGGCTAAGTCTTTAGCTTAAAGACCGACCTTAATCCTTTTTTGCTTATGATCTACTTAAGATTAATCATGTAATATATAAAGTCGATCTTAAAGTGGTTTATGACTCTCTATTTTTATATACTATACATACTCTAATATATAAGATTATCTTAAGATGACTTATGATCACCTATTTTTATACAATGTCCTTAGCGCGGTGAACGGCTGTGGATTTTACCGTCTTTTTCTGTGTGTTGACGTCTGATTTGATCAGATCGGCCGCGCCGGCAGCTCGGCCCATTGGATTGGATTGTTTATTGGATAGGTGCCATGTCAGGGTAAACAGGAAAGAGATAAGATGTGATCCCCTGCGGGCTTGTCTCCCTGAACCTTGTGTGGCTTTGTCTAACTTGGTTGCATTGCTGGTTAACTGGTCGCTTTGTTTCCATTCCTGTTTCTCATACGGCATAAAACAAAAACTTGAAAGACTACAGTTAAGCATGTCTTGTAGTCTTTACAATTAATTATGAGTACGTAATTAGGTCTATTAATATTGACTTTTAAATCTGCTTTTCTATAATACATAGTTTTCAAACAAAATATCTTTTCAAGACGAGATATACTAATCGATATAATATACACTGCAGCGACTACATTTATATCAGCTAAACTCATACGCTAGTATCTCTCTATCTACAAACTATTATTATTTATAGACTAAAATTAAAAGCTAATATAAACAGATCCTATAAATAGACCTTTTGTAAAATCATCTTAAACTGCATCCTTGTTTTCTACTTAGTAATGTATGTTAGATTAAAAAAGTCTAGTACTTTGTCCCTTCTTACGTGGTTCTTCTCGTTTTCTTTCAGAGTTCTGCTGTGGCTTCAAATGATATGTCCGATTTCATAGAAGAGATTATGATGTACGACGGTATTTGTCTTTCTTTGTTAGATTATTATATATATTGGGGGACCTGCACTCTTTTTTATGTAGCATTACTGTATTTACTAACTTTTTTGTATGCTCATGTCTGCTACTAGACGTGGTCGCTTTTGCCGGCAGGCACACTCGATCCTGCTTCCACCGGACCAATTAATACGGTGAGTCGTCGTCCCGATTCACACCTGGACGGCCGCTAGACGCATCTGTCCAAGCAGCACGACCTTTCTGAGCCTGTAGGCGCCATGGCTTGCGCTGGACACCGGCAGCCTTTCGGTTAACGTGACTTCTAGAAGCAGCCATCGTTATTTTTTTCTTTTTGTATTATCCGTTAATATATAACTTTTTAAAATAACTTTTTAATTGAATACCTTAATTAAAAACTAATAGTTGCTACAGTATTTACTTCAGTTAAAAGATAAAGCTACAGTTAAAAACCTTGGTAAAAAACCATTCTGACATGTCCTCGTCGCGCTCGTCTAGTAGCAGCGGCTATCCGTCCGTCCGGGAAAAGGCCAGGAAGAAAATAAGCAGCTAGTGCGCGCTACAAGCCCAGCAGGATGGATGAAGCACTGGCGCGAGGTGCTCAGTTTATTCTTTTTTCCTGTATTTTTACTATAACTGATTTATTTTACACTGTTACATTATAATTACTAGTTTTTTAGTACAATTAACATTAAAAAAATTTAAAAATAGAAAACACATATTGTCACATCAAAGATATGCAAAGAAACACGGGAGAAAGGCAAAAGGCAAAAAAAGAAGAAGAAAATAACGAAATTAAGAAATAGTAGATTAGAAGTAAAAAAAAGCTAAAAGCTAAAATCTAAACCAGCAGAAGCAATCTATACGCGGCTGTTTCAGTCTGGGAAGCGATTCTCCGAAAAAATCGAAATGGAGAGGGCCCACCATTACATTTCAGATGTAGCTTGAGAACGAATCGGAATGGAGAGGCCCAACCATTTCATTTCAGATGTAGCTATCATTATACTAGCAAGTATATGCGTGGTGCCACGCCGCATCAGTTACCGTACGTACAAAAATAAAAGAGGCGATAATTCGTGAGGGGTTTTTTAAAAAAATCGAAGGTAAAATGAGCATTTTTGAAAAAGGTAAAGGGTTTTTTCGTAAAAAAAATAAGGATCTGTACGTAAATAAACGGGGAACCGTGCGCAATTTCAAAAACCGCGAGGGGCTATCATGCAAAGTGAAGAGACTAAAAAAACCGATAGTGACCTTTTTGCGAGAACCAAAGACATGTACGTAATTTCGAAAAAACAGAGGGACTTTTTTTGCAAAACTACTCCCGACCGCATTTAAGATTCCCCACCACGCGGTGGCGATACCGGCGCTGGCCGAGCTGGCGCTCCCTCCGCGCGGCGTTTCCGCAGGGCGTAATAGGGGGAGTATGTGGTGGTGTAGCAATAGTGCTATAAAAGGCAAACTGCCAAGCTGTTTGGAGTTTGTGTTCAGTGCAACGACGCGTGATGATTTCGTCTTTTTACAGAACCAGGCGCGGGATGAGTAATTTTCCGTTCATGGCTCTGCTGGAAACAGCTTTTAGTTTTTGGCTTATGTTTTTTTATGCATATTGGTTTTTTTATTTTAGTTTTTCTTCTTTTTCAATTATTGCTTTGTATTATCTTAAAATATATAATAAAGATATAATAGTGTTTTTAGTTTTTTATTTTTGACTTAAAATAATAATAACTGCTTCTGATATAGTTACAATAAAAATCATCGCACACACACACACACACACACACACATATATATATATATATATATATATATATATATATATATATATATATATATATATATATATATATATATATAAGTCTAAATATATATATATATATCACGTAAAAATTTTAAAATTTCTTGGATATCAAGTTTAACTAGTTTACTAACTAGTTCAAACAAGTTCGAATCAAATTTGAATTATAATTGCATTTTTATTGATAGTTTGATTAACTATGTGTTATATATAAATCAAGAAATTATGTGATCTAAATTGAAAACTTTGAATTGGTATATTTTTTTTAATGTATATGTTTCATTTGAATTGTTATAGATGGGTATATACACTAAAACGATATTTTTAAAAACATACCGGTGTCCAAACTTTCAACGTCATATATATATATATATATATATATATATATATATATATATATATATATATATATATATATATATATATATATATATATATATATATATATATATATATATATATATATATATATATATATATATATATATCGCAAGATGGTGTCACGAAGGAATGGAGGCCTTGGATGCAAACTGCAGGCACCGTTTAATACCAATGGAGAAGAACGGACTATTGTGTTTCTCATCTGGAAGACAAATCACGAGCTTGGACCAGGGTTTTAGACTGCAATTGAAAATCATGCCAACTGTCATTGCTTGTTATCTTTAAACTGAATCATGTTACTGTGGCTGTTACTACTTAAATAATGGATAAACCTGCTTAGACTGTAAGGTCAGATGTCTTAAGCCTTAGTAGGAGAGTACTGGAGTTGATGATTTATCCCTTTTCATACTCACAACTCTTTCATGGGTCATATATATAGGAGAGTACAAGGAGATATACCATATAGAGATAAGGCATATATATAATAGAATCCAAGTCATATAAGGAAATAGATAAGAACTCTTATCTATTTCCTAATCTTATCCTTAGCAGTCATATCGGGTTTATTATTGGCTGGGTTCAGCCGGGCTTCTTTATTTTGCTTTTCACTTTTACTGTAGTAATTACTTTTTAAATGGTACGTCTTTTTAATGTATGATCTATAAGTCGATTGTAGTAGACACTGTACCGAGTTCAGCTATACCGATCAAAATCGCATGCGACTATTTTTCTCTTCGTATTGTCTCACTGTACCGAGTCCTAGGTGATTGTAGGACATCCTCCAATGACATTACTTGTAGCCAACATTGTTGGAGTCTTGGCTGATGCATCCAATGCTATCACCAACGGATATCAATCTTGGGGTCAGCTGTTCGGCAAGCTGTTCTTCTCCTTTTGGGCTATCCTTCATCTTTACTATTGTTGTTGTTTGGTCAATACTTCTAGCAACCATATGTTCTCTTTTACGGGTCAGTGTAAATCCCTTCACCACCAAATATGATGGCCCTGTTCTGGAAGTTTGCGGTTTGGATTGTGAATGAGAAATAGGAGGGTATATATGCAGTTTAGATGCGTTTTGGTGTAAGAGTAGCGGAAGAGTGGTTTCTTCCATTAGATGTTCTTCTTTTTACTGTTTCTTTTTTGCTGCGACTTATAGTTTTTGGCTGAAATTTTTGAATTTTAGCTGTTTGCGACAGAGATTACGGAGAAAGAGATGCTCGCTTGCGATTTTGGTTAATACAAATGTTGGGTTTTTAACGTGTACTACAATTAACTTGTAGATCTCATCTTAAGAAAATACTACATTTAAAAGTTAGATACTGTAACAAAAGTTAAAAGCCATTTTTAGAAGCCATAAAGAACCTGCCTTATTTGGTGATTACCGGAGGTTTGAGTGAAGTAATACTTTAGGAAGACAGGTTCAGAAAAAGAGAGGGTGAGAAACCAAAAGGCAGTGGATAGTGTTGTTGATTGTACATATTGACATGGCATGTTAGACTGCCATTTTGGTTGTATTGTTCGTTTTAATGAATTGATTTAGTTTTGTGATGCGTTTTGTCCATCTCCATCAGTTGTGACTTGTGAGAACCAGGCCTTAACAGCGTCATCGGTGCCTTGATGGATGACGCTTCCACATCGAAAACTTGGGTGAAGTTTTTATTGATGCCTGGCGTATGGGCCACAGATGCCAGAGTTACACCTTGTTTGGGAAGAGTTTCAGATTACGCCATTCCTTAACAAGATGTGTAACAGGGGTTTACCAGGTAAGCCGGAGTCTCATTTATACTTGTTCACCATGTATACTGGAAAACTAGTCGACAGAATAGGCTGGTTCAAACTACTGCAGTATTGTACGTGCGGTACGTGCAGTGTGCTGCAGACTATGTGGTTAAAGTGTGTGATTGTGATTTGGTTCATTTTAGCTTAGTACTAAATGTAGGTTTCTCCCAGAAAATAATGTATATTGTTATAAAACACATGATAAGATATAAAAAATAATTAGAATCACGAGACAATGATTTAACTAAAAAATATTTGCGGAAAAAACTATGGTGTATAATCGACGAAATCACTGAATGGAGAAGAAGTTATTCTTAGTTTATTACGTGTGTAGACTTAGCAATCACTCTCGTGTACCAAGCCAGGTCAATTTTAGAACAGGCTTTGCTTATGCTAAGTAAGCTAACACACCCGATCTGGACCGTCCGTTTCTCTAACCAACGACTCGTCAATTGAAGAGACGCTCATCGCCGGCCGTGGGCTGCGGGCAACTCACGAGCCATCCCGCGTCTCCTTCCTTAGCTTCCTAGTCCCACGCAGCAGGTAGGCACGCACCCGCAAGCCTGCACCTCCCCAATCCCAAACCCAACACTCCCGCGGGATCTGTCTCTCTCTCTCTCTTGTGTCTCTCTCCACCGCCTCCTCAGATCCACCACGCCGACACCGCGAGTCACCGGCTCCCGCCGCCGCCATGTCGCACTCTCACGGAGACACGATCCCCCTCCACCCCTCGTCCGCGCAGTCCGACATGGACGAGATCGAGAGCCTCATCTACGCGACGCCCTCCGCCACCGTCCTCCCCGCGCGGCCGCCCTCCCCGCCGCGCGCCTCCATCCCCATCTCCACCTCCCCACCGCCGCTTCCCTTTCCCACTAAGCCCCTCCCCGCCTCTTCTGTCCCCATCTCCGTAGCCCACGCGCCGCCCGCCGCCCCGCCCGCGTCCGTCTCCGTCGCCATCGCGGCCGACGGCTTCGGCCCCCGCCCAACACGCTCACCGAGCCCGTCTGGGACACCGTCAAGCGCGACCTCGCCCGCATCGTCAGCAACCTCAAGCTCGTCGTCTTCCCCAACCCCAACCGCGAGGACCCCGGCAAGGCGCTCAGGGACTGGGACCTTTGGGGCCCGTTCTTCTTCATCGTCTTCCTCGGCCTCACACTCTCCTGGTCCGCGTCCGTTAAGAAGGTACCTACTCTCGCTCCACAACCAGATCTGGTGTTAGCTTTTGTATGGATCTGTCATTCGTGGCAATGTAGTTGTTGCGTGGTCAGTGTTCGATCTTGTAGGTTTCATCATGATTTCTATTAGAAGATAGATTGGACTGTACATTATTGAACTAGATGTTACGAATTGATGGTTTGCTTGGAGGCAAGCGTCGGTGATAACTATCATTTCCTTTGCAAGCTCAATATTGCTCTTGGGGTAATCGAATTTGATCTTATAAAACTAACTATTGGGTGCGTGGGGATGGGACGAGAGATCACTCATAAATTCATAATGATGTATCCAATTGATTTTGTTTTTATTTTGTAAGGTTTGATTCTACGAGAGGTGTTAACTCTGTGCTTGCTTAAGTGTGGGTTCCTGTTCCCATTTCAGTTCACTACTTCACTTTCACGCTTTGATAATTCTAGTTAGTTCATCATCCTAAAATTGAATTCTCCTTTAAATGTTGAAGTCTCTATCTGATATCAGTTATTCAGATAGGGCTTGTGTTTGAGATTTGAGGATGCACTACGTTATTAGCAAGTTTGTCAGGATCGCGATACGGATCTTGGGATCTGTACGATTCCACATTGCCGAAATGACACGGATTGGTATTGTGGATCGGAATTTCATAGAATCGTGATCCTAAAGGTAGGATCGCATAGTATCGGGTAGGATCTATGGGATCCTGCGCAGGATCAGGTAGGATCATGATCTTGATAACAAACAATATCAACACATAAAATTTGATATTACCTATTGCTAATTTAAGATACAATAATTTAATTTGCTTTGTTTTTTATGTTTGTGTTGTTCTAAGGTAAAAAAAATATTATCATTAACATATTAGACTTTTAAGTGATTAGTTTATTTAAAAATAATTAAATAAGGTTAAAAAAGCTTAATTCAATGTAACATGATTACGTGTACCAAAATTTCCAAAATTAAATTCAAAATACTCAAATTCTACTATATACTTGCATATTTGTAAATATAATTATATTTTTATACAAAATATATATGCTTTTAGGAATCAGATTGAATTGTGATTCTACTATCCGATTCTGTCAAACAAAAAACGATCCTACCTAGAATCACGATCCTAACAACCTTGGTTATTAGTTCTAAAATGGATAGGAGGAATCACAGCGGTTAAACTTCATGTCTCCTTACACTCTAGTGGTGAATGGTGAGCTAACATAATCTGTTTACGTATTTATTCTCACAACCTTTGCGCCATTTCTGAAACACCAGAATTGTTAAATGAAACCAATTGTAGACTCGTGCTGAACTACAACTATTGTATGTGCAATTTTGACAAATTAGGTGCAATTACTTATTATTTTATTACACAATATGGTATAGCTTATGGATATTCTGTGCCTAACAATTTATGCTCTCTTTGAACATGTGGACATCCGTATGAATTGAAAATGTGTAGGGTCACAATGAACCCCTAGAACCTGTTGCATGATAGTCTGTAGTAGTAAGTACTGAGCAGTGACAAAACAAGTTACTAAAAGTGTTGTTTCATGAATAAAATATGATCTTAATTGTTTATATTCTGAAAAGTTGCACTGATTCTTTTATAGTTAGGTATATGATTTATTCTTGAGCTGTTAGTACTTTTTATGGCACCAGACACCTACAACAAACTGAAATTTCTTCAATTTACTTAAAAGAAATGTATTGCATTTGTGAGGAGCCGGTTAGGTGTTTGTCCTGAATGAGCCGAGAATATGCCGAAAATACAGTTTTCTTTCTCTGCTCCTTCTACAATGTTCAAATGTAAGGCATGGCATCGAACGTTGTGGTTATGATCACATGCAGATGGACGCATGCTATGGAAGAAAGCATGGCGGTTAAAATTATATCCTTATATGTTTGCCTGTTATATTGAACCATCATAGTTAGAAACTGACCAAACTATTTACTTTTGAAGTTTCTGTTGTTTTGATTTCTCTCTGTTAGCATATTAGCATTATGTAATTTACTTCTAGCAAACAACATACTGTATGTGTGTCCCTTATAGTTGTCTTCTATCATTCTATAGTTTACAGTTTATCTGAGCTATGTATTCCCTTCTGTGCGAAATGCTGATTTCTGTGTCAATTTGTCTTTGTAGTCTGAAGTATTTGCTGTTGCATTTGCTGTCCTGGCAGCTGGGGCTATAATTCTAACACTAAATGTCCTGCTTCTGGTAAGAGCTCTCTCCCTCGCACACATATGCGTGCTTGCTTGTTGGTGGTGGTGTGCAACTGCTGCAGTGCTAATCAAACTGCACCTATTGTGGAATTTTGGAATGGTTTCTTGATGCTTCCTGCAGGGTGGACACATCATCTTCTTCCAAAGCCTCAGTCTTCTTGGCTATTGCTTGTTTCCTCTGGATGTTGGAGCTTTAATTTGCATGCTGAAGGACAGTGTCATACTAAAGATCATCGTGGTGACAGTCACACTGGCGTGGAGCTCCTGGGCTGCTTATCCATTCATGAGTGCTGCTGTTAACCCAAGGAGAAAGGCTCTGGCCCTATATCCTGTCTTCCTCATGTATATTTCAGTCGGGTTCCTCATAATTGCCATAGATTAATCGTGGGGGTGAGCTTTGTAGTAATACATGAAACGTTGAGATTTTCCTCATTGAACCACCGGAATGCATACAGGTTTGAATAGACAGTGTTCCCCTTATGGAGTCTTCGCTTATTGTTTCGTTAAGATGTTGGTCTTCACATGAGCAAGAGGCATAAGGTTGTAAAATTAGTCGAAAATTTTATATCTGTTGTAAAGGGCATCTCGTGCTTTGGACCACTTAATTGACCATATCAAACTTTCCTCAACAGCCTATATGACGTTCAAGGTTTTAAACCTAGATAATTTATGTGGTTGTCTCGTGAATGTACATGCTCTCCTTATGGTGATATGCCAATATGTTCCCAGTTACTACGTTTCGCTATATTTCTCTATAGCTCGTCATGCGGTGGCGAGTTAGTAGCAGGAGAGGGCAAAGTAGCTTTGTTATCTATTCCTTCAGAATCACAGATTTTTTCTAGTCCATAGTATTCATGCATTTACCATCCATATGATTATATTAATACTTTTGGAAGGGGTTTTATACACATGTAGTTCCCGTTTGATATCTAATAAATCAAATTTTGGTTTTCGCTTCCCTTGCGATGGGCCTGGGAGAGGGGGAATATGTCTAAGTATCGATATGTTTTCTTAGGTAAGAAAGCACTAAATCTAAGAAATATTTAATAAGAAATGATCATACATATCTCTATTAAATAATATATCACACTACTTATTTTTGCCAAAGTATTTAAGTATGGATAGAAAGAGAAAAATTATAATAAGTATACTATAGATTTATTCAATGATAAATATATTAAAATAGATACTTACGATGTTATAGATAAATATGGTGAGATAGAGGGAATAGTATGGGACTTGCACTGTCATCTCTGTGCTGAGGCCAGGCTTTTGTATGCCGGTTTGTGATATGGCTATATGCGCAGTTATTAATTGGAACCCAAACAAGGATCCTCTTCTGGTCGTGTTGAAGAGGAGTTGGTTACATAACTCGCGTGCTGGAGGTCGTACGTGCGCCTTCGGCAATGTGCCGGGGGCGTCTTGTAGTTGCCCCGGTGAAGTGACGGTATTGTTGAGGAATGTGGTTGGCCAGTTTAGTCTGATTAATTTTTATTAGATAAGAGAGATAGATTAAATATAAGTAATATAAGAAAATACAAGGTTGAACATAGAGAGATAGGGAAACCCTTCTTCTTTCTTTTTTTATTAATTTCTCCGTTTTAAGGTACATTTTACAATAATTGGGACCCCTACTTATAGACTAAGTGGGGGGTTCACTAATGGGCTAGGTTCATAGGCCCAGGTTTCCCAACACTCTTTCTTTGGCACTCATCCGACACGTTCATGTCTCATAAAAACTCCATAAAAATACAATGGAAAAAAATTGGAGAAAGAGTACATGATACATGTTATATTGTATGTAGATAAAAAATTGGAGAAATGAGTGATCTAGCACATGTATGTAGATCGACAACATAGGAATACATAGCGTTGTGATCTAGTCATAACCTATCATATTTAGATCTTAGTTCTTTCTGTAGAATAGTCCAAGGTCTCTGCTTCATTGAACATATCAAAAGATGTTCTTTATTCTCTACCAATGCCTTTTGGTAGGTTATACACTATACATTGTTAATAGGTTTATGTCAAATGTGATATCCGGTCTAATGCAGTTTGCTAAATAAATAAGTGCTCCTATTGCATTTAAGTATGAGAATTCCGATCCCAGGACTTCCTCCCCTCTTCTCTAAGTCTATACGGATCTTTGTCTTCCTGTAAATATCTCTCAATCATCGATGCTTTCGATGGGTATGCCTTTTCAAAGCCGAACATTTCTAACACCTTTTGAGTGTATGCGGACCGATGTACTAATATTCCTTCAGGGACATACTCAAGCTGCAAGCTAGGTAATATTTGGTTTTACCCAAATCTTTCATTTCGAATTCTGACTCGGGAAAAAAATCATCTCTTTATATCTTCCAAGGTTCTAATGATATTCAGATCATCTACACATACTGAGATTATACAAAATCCATTCTGAGATCATCGTATAAATATACATGGACAATCCTCATTGTTCGTGTAACCATTCTTGCATAGAAAGTCACTTAAGCGATTATACCACATCCTGCATGATTGCTTAAATCCATACAGTGATTTCCTGAGTTTCACACTGTAAAGGTTTCTATTTCCTCTGTCTTGGTTCGGGACAGAGATACATTCAAGCATTTTCATATAAATGTCTGAATCTAAGTTCCTATAAAGGTATGTAGTAACCACATCCATCAATTTCATTTTAAATTCAAATTTACTGCCATCGAGATTAAATATCTAAAGGTAATACCACCAATGACCGGGGAATATGTTTCTTCATAATCAACTCTTGAATGTTGAGTGAAATCTTGTGCAACAAGCCTTATTTTATATCTTACAACTTCATTTTTCTCATTTCTCTTTCGAAAAATACTCACTTATACCCTACGGGGTGCACATGGGAGACGTGCGGCTTATAGGCCCAAGCACCTCTCTTTTATTCAGAGATAACGATTTAGTTTCTATTGCCTTCTCCCAATCCTCCCAATCTCATCTTTTCTTACATTCAACGAGCGATGCAGGCTCTGGATCAAAATCGATGATTATGACAATTTTCTTTACAAAATAAATATCAACATTAGCTGTTGTCCTATTCATGAATTCTCCCATGTTCACATAGTTTATAGCTATTTCATCATGGTTTGATTCTTCTAGTACTTCTACTTGCTTACCGCTCCTTCTAGTTACGGGGCAATCCCTTTAATTTTTCAGCTCTGATGCGTGCGCACACATCCATGGTGGTTTTTCCCTCCATGGGAATGTTCAATCCGGTATGCCTTTCCTTGAAGGTGTTATACTGATGCCAAGTTTCAACTGGCCCCCCTTCTGGTTATAGGAAACTTAAATGGTTAGTTGCGTCAAGTCCTTCTTATCCTTTTTCACCAGACGTCCCCAGTTCAAGAGGCCGAGTTCTTGTCCTTTTATTCTGAGGCATCTGGACGGGATTAGGGATACCTTCAATTTTCTTTGGTATTTCAACCTTCTCTGGTGCATTGCGTGCAGGCACATGCGACTTGTTCATACTCTTTAAATCACTAAAGTGGTCAAGTAGTTGATTTGCTAATGCTTGTAAGTGATTTGCTAATGCTTGTAAGTCAATGATCTTCTGGACTTCTCTATTTGCTTCGCTAGTGCGCGGGTCATGTGCATAGATTCTCGTGGCTTGCTACGTAATTTTCTGATATTTTTCATCAAGGGGTTGATTTTCTCTCCTAATGTTGGGAAACTATCCTCATTAAATATATTATTAGCGAAACATGCGGTATGCAAATCTCTTGTCATGTGGTTTAAATACCTGATTATAGATGTTGTCTCATAACCAACGTATATCCCGGACTTTCGGAGAGGACCCATTGCAGTACGCTGTGATGGAGGTATAGATACATAAACTTTGCAACCAAACTTACGGAGATGAGAAATTTTGTGCTTGACCTTTGCGCTAGTTGTATTGGTGAATGGATGTTACATGTCGACGGTTTAAAGTTGATGAGAATTGTTTCATATAGGAATGCGTGTCCCCAACATATAGTTGGTAAATTACATTTATGCAAAAGCGATCGGGCGATGGAATTAGTTCTCTTAATTAATGCCTCTGCTAGTCCATTCTCTTAATAGCTGCCTTCTTACCCTTGCTGCATGCTGCCCGCTGGACCACCGCATGCCGCTCCACCAAGATGATGAAATCCCGCTGGTCACAAGTTGAGGTTTGTGTGTTGAAGAAGCACCAAGAGTAGGGGTGCAATCGGAATGAATATGGATGGATATCACTCATCATATATTCTATTTCGTTTTTTTCTTGAAGTTGGAGTCGGACACGGATAATACTCGATACCATTTGTCCATTATATGTTCATTCCATAAGCCTTTGGATGGTCGGACGGAATTATCTGCTTCTTTTGCACCTCTATGCAGGACATTCAATAGTAGGGTGCAATCAGAACGAACACGTAGAGGCGAATCACGAGATATTGAAGGAAGAGCTTTCGATATTCTTCGCCTATTTAGATGTGGCAATCTGTCTATATGTTATCATATTCCTAAGTGAAATCACAAAAGACTTTCTTATATCATTTGACATACGTATAGATATCACTCATTCCGTATTCTATTCCATATTTTTTCTTAGAGTCGGAATCGAACATGGATATTACTGGATATCTATTTACCCCTTCCGTTTTCACTCCGCGAACCTTCGGTCAGTCGATTGGACAAAATTATCCGCACCATTTACACCCCTACTGGAGAGGGAGTGGAAATTGTAGGGATCAGGGAATTGATTGATTGATTCAGTAGATCGAGCTGCCTAGTTGGTTGCAGGAGGTTGCGTGAGGAGGCTGGAAGCATGGGCCACTTAGTAGGTGGGTGAGGCATGAGGGTATTGGGTTGCAACCTTTGGCCCATATGATGCAGCAACAACCCAAAAGGGCGGCCTAGGAATCCAAGATGAAGCTTGCTTGGGAAAGCGTTGAAATCCATGGTAGCTGGTGGCGAGGGGCACCACAAACCTCCACAGCTGGTCGGCGGCACCCTGGCCAGTTGCCCACACTCGGCGGGAGGTGGTTTCGCACCTGTATCTTGGTTTTTGGCGGTCTCTTGGGCTCTTGCCTCTTTAAAATTGCTTATCTGTGCCTTACCAGTTAGGGCATGTACAACACTCTAGCTTGAGAAGTAGCCTCGCAGGTCCACGTTGGATGCGAGCTTGCGTGGAGGTGAGAGGAGGAAAGGCAGTGTCTTGCATGGTAGTAAAGCAGTCTACAGAGGAGGCGATGGCTTGGGAAGAAAAGAGAGTGGTCTAGGGAGAAGAGTGGTCATGGCAGGGAGGAAGAGAGTGGCACGAGCATGCACTCTCAGATCAGGTGAGGATGGCGGGGGGAGGGAAAGATGACAACGTGAGTGGGCGAGGAAGATGACGTCGGAACCAGGCCACGATGACGGCGAGGAAGATGGCGACATGGGCGAGTTGAGGATGTCAAAGATGACCAGATCCAAGCAGGTCTAGGTGGCAGCGACCAGATCAAACCGGATCTAGGTGGCGGCGAGCCTTCACATCTTATTTCCTGGAGAGCAGTGACGTCGGTGGCAAATTGTGACGCGTCGACTATCGGATGGCAAAGGGGTAGGGAGAGCGAGTTAGTGAGGGGAGGGAGACTGGGTGAGAGGGGTGGGGAGAAAAAAGATGGTGGTTGACGGATGGGTTAAGATGGTATTTGTATGCGTTTTTTGTTTATAGCGTTTCTATTGTGAAATGTTGAATAAAAAATCAATAGAAGGGTTAGAATAGAAAATTTTGAGGGCTGGTAAGCGTCTTGAGTTCCTCGATGAAGAATGAAACTACCACGTGTATGCACTGGACATGTCCTTAGGGCATCCATAGTGTATATGACCCAAGAGGTCTTAAGGTGGGTCCCATCTAAACCTTAAGGCCAATCTTGAATGTATATAACCCACTGACCTTAAGATGGTCCCACTTGTCGATAAAGAAAAATGTATTTTAATGCTTATGACCGTGTCTTTAGCTTGAGGCATGGTCTTAAGGTTTTTGCTTATATGCTTAAGGTCACCCCTGTAATATATAAGGTCGACCTTAAGGTGGCTTAAGACCCCCTATTTTTACACACTGTGGATGCCCTTACCATCCCTCGCCCCGGAATACAAAAGAGGTAATTGATCTTTTGCCACACCTTTCGTTGCATTTGATGATTTGCATGTCTCAATGACATGTGGTCCAAGGCCCACATGTCAATGAACAAATGAAATCATCAAATCCCACGTTATGTATGCAAATGCTCCAATCTCCCAATACAAAATCCGAAGAAATCCCGATCCGCTGCTCTGCTTTCCAATCTCCAATTTTCCACCCATCCCGTTCTCACTCCTCTCTCTCTCTCCGCCTCGAGTCCTACGATTTCTCGTCTTATCTTACTAAGAAATTCCCCACGAACCCCCGAACTAAACCCTAGATCCTCCGCCCAGCCTCTAAAACCCTAGCGAAAAGGTAACCCTCCGAATCCCTCTTCTACTTTTCTCTTCGGTTCTACGACTCGAATTAGTTGTTTAGCCTTCTTGGATTCATCTGTTCTTTTCTTGTTTTTTTTTCGTGTGATTAGAGTTGTGGGGTTAGTGCGGGAGGATGGCCGAGCCCTCCAAGGTGATCCACATCCGAAACGTCGGGCATGAGATCTCCGAGGTAAGGGAATGTTGGCCCTTTTGCAGGTTCTAGAGTTGTTTATTGGAATTTCTTGCCCGGATTATTCGATTTCCTGGTGCAAAGATTGATCCTTTTCGGTCTTCCCCGTTGCCTGCAGAGTGATCTGCTCCAGGTGGTGCAGCCATTCGGCACCGTCGCCAAGCTCGTTATGCTGCGTGCCAAGAATCAGGTCCCCTCTTGGCTTCTATTTGTTCGTGTGTTTCAGTTGTTAGATGGATGCGTGTTTATTGTGCGATTCTAATGTGGCGGATTGTATTTGCTGCAGGCCCTTATCCAGATGGAGGATTTGGCTTCCGCGGTGAGCGCGCTCCAATACTACACTACGATTCAACCCAGCGTAAGGTGATCCTTGTTCTTGGACCTTATGGTTCGTGCATCCTAAATAAGATTTTCCTTTTGGTGTTTCGATGGCAGCTGCGCCGTTGTTTATAGAGTTGTTATAGCCTCATTTTTTATGCTGTTGTGATTATTTTTGTGGGTTGGGATGTGAGGGTGAAATGCCATTATTTCACTTGATTTTGTTACGCTTTCATTGTCCAAAGATAAGATCACCATTAGAGATATGATATTCATTCCATTATTTAAAATTTACCGTGCTTTTATGCCATCTTAGAGGAAGAAATGTTTACTTGCAATTTTCATCCCACCAAGAACTGACTACCGATCAGAGCTCACATGGACGAAATCCTGATCAGGTACGCTTTCATGATCCGGCTGCGCTTTGGATTCTCCCCTCTATTCTAGAGTGTGCTTATTGTTTTTGTGGGTATTTTGCATTTATATGTATTGCTATTGTCTCTGAACTCTGCATGTAACATCTTGTCCTGTTTCGTTTCCTTTCTGTTTAGACTTGAAGTGAGGGTTGTCCTTCTCTAATATACCTATTGTGGTAACTGGCTTCACAAATCACAATACCAACCTAACAAACAATTAACTTTTTAAAAATATGACATGCACAACTTAATCAGCTCCGGTGCAAGAAATTTTCCTTTTCTTAAAAGGGATAATCAGACTTAAGCATGTTGGTAGGTTCTTGGCCATAACTTTGAAAGTTAAGCTCGTACCCAGCCGCATATGATGGTTTAGTTTCCTCCTTTTCTTGGTTTGGTATATCTTTTGGGCGTTGACTAGTTGGTTTGGTTAGTTCTGTATTTCAAATTAAGCGTTGAGGCACACGTTTGGAGATAATGTGTTTGATCATGAAGTAATGTGTTTGATCATGAAGTAATGTAGCTGCTAGATTGCTCAAAGTTGCTTATACTGTTTGGGCATCTACAGTGCTGGTTGCTAGAAAATTAATATTCCTGTTTTATCACCAACCATGTAATGCTGCTGTCACATATTAAATAAAAAGAAAAGGCAGAGAAATTGTCGAATTGTCTTGGTTTTTCATACTGTTATTGTTTTCACCCACCTTCTCATCATTTCTTCTGGCTAACTGATTTAGTTTACATGCTCTCTCTGCTTTCTCTTCTATTCCAACTAGATGTGCCTATTCTTCTCTATTTATTCTTCTATCTCTCTCCTCTATTCTTTCTCGGTACTCGTCTGCTGCTGGGCCTCAGGAAGAACCCAATCGAATTCTCTTAGTTACCATTCATCATATGCTCTATCCTATAACCGTCGAAGTGCTTCATCAAGTGTTTTCTTCTTATGGATTTGTGGAGAAGATTGTCACATTTCAAAAAACAGCTGGTCAGATTCTTCCTGTCTCTCATTCTCAACTCTCTTCCCGCATTGTATGCATACTTGTTTTCCTTTCCAGATAGCATGCAAATGGTGAGGTGCATTTTGTATTACTTTCAACTGCATATTTTATAACATTTACAGCATTTTCTAGTACATATTCCCTTTTTACCGGAAATGTTGATAGGTTTGCCACATGTTGAATTAAAAGACTTCTGTTTGTTACAGTACACTTTTTTTTTTGGTGATGTAGGTTTTCAAGCCCTCATACAGTATCAGTCACGCCAAAGTGCAATACAAGCTTCTGGTGCTTTGCATGTAAGTCTCCTGTTGCATATATGACTTTCAGAACTGAATATCCAGACCTTTTGCTTTCACATCTATATTAATTTTCAACTTCCGCCAAAATGAATAATCTCAGGGACGGAACATATATGATGGCTGCTGCCAACTAGACATTCAATATTCGAAGTATGGTCTTTAGCAGTTCCTATGTTATACTTATTTTTCGCATTTAACTCTTCTGAGTCTGATCTTGTTTTCTTGAATTTCCAGTCTCAGCGAGTTGCAAGTTCACTACAACAATGATAGATCTAGGTACAGTGACTTAACTATTATAACCAGTTGACATGGATGAACAACTGGACGTTGCTTTCACCCACAAGTTTCAGCACACTATGGCATCTCAAAGTGAACACTAAATTTATAACTGCACATTTATTCTATTCTTTCTCATTATCTATGGATTTTTAAAGTCACCTCTCTGTTTACCAAAATTTTCTTTCTTGTTCAGAGATTTCACAAATCCATCATTGCCCACAGAACAACGCCCAAGATCCTCTCAGGTGAGTTATTTACTTCTCTTCTTCTATTATTGTTTGTATGGTACTGGTTTCCATTGCATTGATATATGGACATGTTCGAGCTGTTATGCAAAGTATTACACCTCTGTTGTGTCTATTTCTTGCAACAGCAAGGTTATACTGATCCTAGTGGTCTGTTTGGTTTCCAACAGCCTGGAGGTAAGACATTGCAATGTTCCTTTACCATTTTTGTCAATATTTGAAATTATCTATTAACTTCTTTCTTTTGATTGTCTTTCTGGACTTCAGCTCCATTTGCACAGGTTTGTATTTGTAGATTTTTTTTCTCTTCAATTCTGCACATAATAGCTGGGTTTAATTTTTGCTGCTTCCTTTAGTGCTTCTCTAAACATTATCATTAACATCTCACACAAAGCGTTTGCATTTGCTTTTGCTGCTATAATATTTCCATACCAGATGGGCAAGGCTGCAATGATCGCTGCTGCATTTGGTGGAACATTGCCTCCTGGAGTGATTGGTACCAATGACCGCTGCACACTCATAGTTAGCAATTTGAACACTGATGTAAGACCTCACTTAGTCACTTGCCTTGAACTCCCCAAGATGTTCACCCATAAGTGTCTATTTTCTGACTTTTCTGTTACCTTTCTGTGCAGAAAATTGACGAGGATAAACTCTTCAATCTATTTTCTATGTATGGAAATATAGTGCGAATCAAGATACTCCGCAATAAGCCAGACCATGCCCTTGTCCAGATGGCTGATGGGCTTCAGGCTGAGCTTGCTGTACACTATTTAAAGGTGCTTTGTGGTCACTTTATTCCTACCTTAGCTCTTTCATTCTTTCATCCTACACACTGTTTTGTCTCTTACGTTCTTGTTGTTATCATTACATATCACCCTGCATAGTTCATACCGTTGGTATTTCCTTTCCAGGGAGCTATGTTACTTGGAAAGAAACTGGAAGTGAACTTCTCGAAGTACCCAACTATTACCCCGGCTCCTGATGCACATGACTACTCAAATTCTAATCTTAACCGTTTTAACAGCAATGTGGTTAAGAACTACCGCCACTGTTGTGCTCCAACCAAGATGATCCACATTTCAGCGCTTCCACAAGAAATATCTGAGGACGCAATCCTTACCCATGTTGGTGAGCATGGGACTATCGTCAACTCAAGACTGTTCGAGGCGAATGGCAAAACACAGGCCCTTGTGTTGTTTGAAAGCGAGGAAGAGGCAACCGAGGCGCTAGTTTCCAAGCACGCAAGCAAACTTGAGGGATCCACCATTAGGATTTCATTCTCCCAGATGCAGAACATATAGCAGTTCCTGGGAATTAAGAATAGCCACCGCTCGCTGTCTTCACGTTTGATGCTAATGTATGCGGTAGGATGCAGTCCGTTCTGTGGTTTGTCCTCTGAACCTATCTTTGTCTGCACTGTGACGAAAGGTTGTAATATGTCCGGCTCTAATTGTCTTGTGTGATGGTTGTAAGAACTGCCCTGAACAGCACCTATTCACTTGTCCTATCAGTCTGTTATGTTATACCATTTTCATTTGGGTTATCTGCAACAAAGTTGAGATGGCTCTTGGTCTTTTTTTAATGCTTCTGCAGTGACATGATAATTGGAAAGAAACTTTCGCTGCAGCGAGTCCAAATGGAAACGTTCATGGCACAACCACAGTAGACAGTGAAACAAATGATGCCCTCGAAGTCAGTATGGTATATTCGACGCAACACGAAGTCAACACAGTATTATACAGCATACTGTTACAAATTTATGAATTTAATCAGGCACACTACTTGTACTATTACACACCTCTGGTGCAGCGAAGTTGACATTTCTGACCAGTCCGCAAACAAAGAGAAG